>LGRX02000347.1:0-38380 GCA_001247695.2 Cymbomonas tetramitiformis
GCCTGACCACAACTCAGTCAGACCCTCGCTATCCAGACCTCACGCTGGCGCAGGAGGCCGAGAGCGAAGCTGCCTTCAAGCTGGCCAGCGTACAGCCATGGGGGGGCATGGCAGTGAACCCGTGGGACCACCAAGACAAGGAGAGCAGCTGGGCTCAGCAGCGCCTGTACATCGACCGCACGGGCTATGCTCGTCTGTGCACACTCTGCGAAGAGGGCGATGGAGGTGGTGTGGACGCAGGATTTGTGCAAGTCAAGTTCTCGCGTTGTGGAGAGTACAAGACCATCCTAGAGACGGAGCTACTGTGGCCCGACTTTACGTTGGTGGACCAGAGGGTTGACAAGGAGACAAAGATACCCTCAGAGACCTGGACCACAAGGGCGAGCGGCAGGAAGGACAACGAGCAGGTCCCACTCCCTGACTGTGGTGCCCATCGGGAGGCTGGAAGGTACACGATGGCGAGTGTTCAGGAGGTCCTCAACACCCATCAGACGTACCCAGGGGTCGTGACGGGCAAGCTCATGTGGGACAAGGTGGCGCGCCAGTTCTGCGTACTCGGCGAGCACACTCGCGCCCAATGGGATCTCATGGAGCGCATGGTACGTCACACCATGGAAGGCGTCACCATCATGAACCCCATGGGCAAGATGACTGGCGAGTTCCAGCTGCCTTTTTACTATGAGAAGGACCAGCGCTGGCAGTACCAGCATCTAAAGTACGTACAGCGAGTGGACATCGCTGACCTTCGAGCTCGTCTGAAGGTGAGGTACGACATGGAGGTGGCTGGTGTGGAGGGCGTGAATGTGAATGTGATCCCGCAGCTCACGCTGTCAGACGCAGCGGACAAGGTGGGGAAGTTCTACCCGGTGACAGATGGGGAAGGAGGCAGTGGCGAGGTGTTTGGCACGAACGCTGCCGCCGTGGAGTACCTGCACCTGGGGGACAACACGAGAGTGATGCTCGGAGCATGCAAGACAGAGGAGCAAGCACAGGACGCGCTGGACACTTATGGGGCCAGAAGAAACCCTCCAGTGCGCACATCCAAGACTCTCGGGACGTCGAAGACGGTCAGGGGGGATGAGGCAGGGCCATCTGGCTCCGCACCGCCACCATCTTCAGCACCGCTTCGTTTACGGCATCAAACCTGGCCCAACGGCGTCTTCGACCCTGCCATGTTGGAGTACCACGCTGCAGTGTTCCAGGGCACCTACGAGCCGGAGTCGCCCACTCGCAGCGAGAACACAGCTGGGGAAGCCAACTGGCTGGATCTGGGAGGGATCTCGGAGTTCATGGCGCTGCATGGACAGACGGTCTTCCTCATCCAGTACCGTTGCTTCATGGGCGAGATCGAGTTCCAGCTCGGGAAGCCCTTCGCGAAGCGAGGAAAGGGGGTGCACACGCAGCGACTCAGCAGCCAGACCCTGCACCGGTACGCTTCCTCCGCAGGAGTGGGACGAAGGGAAGAGTTTCTGCCTCTGGGTGGGCAGTCGAAAGGCTGCACGGGAGGACTCCTCGGCACCTTGCGGAAACATATGGAGCATCTGGTTGATCGCACTCAGCTCTTGGAGATCGCCAGAGGCCATTTGAGCGATGGCCCACGGCAGGGCACCCTACGGGTTTTCAAGACCCGTGCCAACGCCCGGTCCAAGGCCGTGTATTACCTCTTTGAGGACAATCGCTACTACAGTGAGCGGGGACCCAGCAGCATGGCGTTCACCTTGGAGTACCTCTCCTCAGGTACGCGCAAGTTCGACTGCTGCAGCTGGGAGACCTGGAACAAGGTGGCGGTGATGCACCGAGAACCATTGTCTGCGTTCACATCCTCAGTGGGCCCGGCGTTGCTAGCTGAGGCACGTCGGGCAGAGGTGCAGGCGCGTCTTCGAAACGACTTCATGAGGTGCCTGGACCCAATCGAGGGAGGGGATGCAGGAAGTGAGGAGGGAGATGGCAGCATCTCAGGATACTCATCCGACCTCGCGGCTGTTGAGGGTGTGAGCACTCACACGGGTCGCACCAGAACACCGTCGCCGTTGACAGAGGATGAAGACAGCGTGGAGGTCATCAGTGAAAGACTGGTTGGGCTGTCTGCCAGTTTGGCACTCGTCAGAGAATATGAAGAACGACCTCGTGCTGCCCGCGCAACTGCGAGGATGAGCACGCTTGGGCCAGACTGCCCGGGGCTTGATGGTCGTGATGGCGCGCGAGCCACGCCCACGCCGGCACCCTACTCGGGCCGAGTTCTCGGCGGGATATCGACCATGGGCTTGGAGTGCAACATGGCACAGAGACCTGAGCACCAGTCAATCAACGACATTCTGAGATCCCCGGCACATTCCGTCTGCACGCAGCAGACTGAAGCCGTACCTCCAGCTGCACAAGAGCAGGACTCCGTTTCGTACGTGCCATCAACCCCGAGCTCTACAGCACCCAGCAGCCCGGAGCGTTCCAGTGGCTTCGTTGCGCATGTCGACACTCGACCTTCAGGCCAACCTGCAGCGCGCCCGCAGAGTCCAACTGAGGGTGCCGCACAGCAGAGTTCACCGCGGGCTGGTCAGCGCAGGAGGAGATCTCCGAGCCCCGGGGAAGGCGCTCATCGTCAGGACGCGGCTCGCGGTCAGCATGCCGGCATGGGCGCGTCGCGTGCTCCTCAGAGACGCCAAAGTTATGATGAGATCTGGGAGGAGAGGAGAAGGGAGAGCGCACTGGGGCCTTTTCAAGGGGGCGCCGGGCCGGCTGCAGCCCGGCGCGCCCGTCACTGAGAAGCAGCCCCGGCGAAAAGCCGGGCACGCAGCCCGCCAATGATAGGCGGGCGAAGCGCACTCAGGTGTGCTTCCTGCTCATGGGGGTGTTCGTGCGCTTGCATTGGCCGCAGCTGCCTCATTTTGCAGTGATGGCAGTATGGATGGCTATGGAGGTATTCAGATTTCTTGGTGAGGTCGTCGCCTGCTGGGCATTCCACGCTGAAGCGCCCCGCAGAGCCATGGCACGCGCGTTGTGGGCCGTGCGCGCAACGCCACTCGAGCCATGGGCACATCAACAGGCGCCTCTGCGAGTGCTGTTGGAGCTGGCCAGGCACCTACTGCTGTTGACCAAGGGTGCTCTTGAGGTAGCTGGGCTCCATCACGCTCGGCGTGGGCTGTGGTACGTGCCATTGATACGGTTCTGCCTCGCCATGCTCGCCATGCACTTCACACACATGGTCGGCACTCTGGGGTGCGTCTTGACGGTTGGCGCCCACATTGTCCACCATGGGTTGCCATGCTCCGGCTCGATTCGAGATGGTGGCACATTCGCCGCGCTGGAGACTCAGGTGGGTCGCGCGCTGGCGGTCGCCCAGCGGATCTTGGCCGCAGGGCCGGCTACGCTGGCCGCTGTTCCGCGGCGCATGCAGAAGCCGCGCTTTGCCGCTCGACTGCAGCGCCTGCAGTTCACAGCCGCTTGCTACCGAGTGGCGCACTGTGTCTATGTGATATCAGTCTTGGCGCTGGTGGTCTACGTGTCTGCAGGAGGAGGCCTGGGCCGTATGCAAGGGGGGTGGAGGATGTTGACTTGCATACTGACCCTTCACCCTCCAGTTAAACCAGTGGGTACCAGCAGAATTTTAAAACTTTTGCTGCTGCTAGCGGTGGCTGCTTGGGTGGCCGCTGTGGCCCCTGGGGAGCTTCAGGGCGTGCTGACGATGGGAACGTGCTCGAGCTCGACGATCAGATCTGCCAGGACCGCCTGGGAAGACCAGAGGTCTTCGCGCCAATGGGACACCGGATGGGAGGCTATGGTGGCAGAGCAGGACGAGGTGCTTCCGCACACGGTGCTGGACACGTTACAGCCAGGGGGCACGACCAGGGTCACCAAGGACGAGGCCGCGTGGCTGGACACCGAGCTCAATGCCACCTTTGGAGGGCATCCCGAGTTCACCGAGGAGAATTGGGAGGAGATGCGCAACGTGGTAAGGAGCTGCAGCTACTGCTTCGCCAACAAGCCGCAGGACATCAAAGGCTACCATGGGGGCGCGACACATGCGACCTTCGCCATCCCTTTCAAGGACGAGACTAAGGTAGCTTACCAACGACCGAGGAAGTACAGCCCGGGAGAGCAGGAGATCATCGACCTGCACTGCAAGGAACTGCTGGAATATGGCTTCATCGAGCCGGCTTCGCAGCACTGCAGACACGCCAGCAACGTGGTGGTCGCGGGGAAGAAGGATCACGACACTGGACAGTGGACCTCGACGAGATTCTGCGTCGACCTCCGGTCTACGAACCGGTTGTCGCTCAAGGATAACACGTTACCACATCGCCCGGAAGAGCTCTACCAGCGCGTGGCCAAGGCCAAGTTCAAGACTACCCTGGACGCGACCAAGGCGTTCCACCAGATTCCCATGACCACTGAGGAGGACAGGGACAAGACAGCGTTCTGGTGGGGCAACCAGCTTTATCGCTACACATCCATGCCGTTTGGGGCAGCTGGAGCAACCGCAGCCTTCATCAGGATCATGGACTACGAGCTACGCCACCTGCAACACTGCACGGTGGCGTACGTCGATGACGTGTGCATATACTCAGACACCGCTGAGCAGCACATCAAGGATGTGGAAGCCGTGCTTCGCACTTTGGGGGATGCAGGGATACGTCTGCATTCGGGCAAGTCAACCTTCGGGTCAGCCACGGTGGACTTCTTGGGCTACCGCATCGGCTATAACACCATTGGCGCGCAGGACATCAAGTGCAAGGCCATCCAAGAGCTGCCCAAGCCCGAGGACAAAACTGGAGTACGCTCCATCCTTGGACTCATGAACTACTACAAAGGTCTGGTGGGGGAACCCATGGGACCCAACTACTCAGAGATGGCACGACCATTGAACGACTTGCTCAGAAAGGAAGTGTTGGATGTCAAGGAAGCTTGGGGGAAGGAGCAGGACCAGGCATTGCAAGCATTGAAGGATGCCCTGTGTTCGGGGAGATGTTTGAAGCCCATTGATTAGAGCAAGCCTATCTTCCTCTACACAGACTGGAGCAACCATGGCATTGGCGCAGTGCTGGGGCAGAAGGACGAGAATGGCGTAGAACACATCTGTGTGGTCATCAGCCGCTCGCTGTCGAAAACCGAGAGCCAGTACGCGAGCTTCCAGGGTGAGATGCTGGCAGTGGTGTGGGCCATCCGCACATTACGACAGTACCTGCACGGGATCCACTTCACGCTGATCACCGACCATTCGCCGCTCACAACACTCATGGAGAAGGGTGACCTACAAGGTCAACACCTACGCTGGGCCATCAGCCTCCAGGAGTTTGAGTTCACGGTCCAGTACCGACCAGGTCCGAAGAATGAGAACGCGGATGTGCCATCCAGGTACCCACTGCCCAGCACCGCGGACGAGACTGGTGCCCGTTTGGATCGTGAAGGGGACCGAGCCAGGGAAGCGGGGCGTGCCGAGAGGCCAACGCGCTGCTTCACAGACGTCATTTGCTTGGAAGTGACCAGGGAGCCACCACTTGGCCCCGAAGTAAGCCCAGAAGCTCAGGTGGCCAACTACTGCGAGAACATGGTCAGGGAGCAGCTGGGGACCAGTGCAGTCCATCGACTGTTTGATGTGCACTACCAAGAAGAGCTGGAGTGTAACAAGGGGGTCATGTTTGACACTGACCACCCGGAAGTGGCCAGGTGCTCGGGCAGGTTGACTCGAGTCGCCTGGGATGCCCTCAGCCAGGTCCGGCCAATCAAGGGTATGCATTCCGGAGGCTCACCGGCGATATACGGCGACGAGACCATGGAGGGTGGTAAGCTCAAAGTGCCGAAGAAGATCGACACGAGAGTGATTGACAAGAGCTTCTTCCGGGAAGCCAGAGAAGAGGGCGTGGTCTGCTATGAGCCGTGTGGGGGCCTGTGTGCTGGACTAGAGATGCTCTTGCGCTGCGGAGTTAAGGTTAACAAGTACCTCTACCAGGACATCTCGAAGTCCAGCCAGACGGTAGCCAGGGCCAGATGCATGGCGCTCAGTCGCCGTCATCCCGACTTGTTCCGTGCCGAGGCAGCCCACTTGGAGCAACTGCCCAGCAACATCGAAGACACCAGCCTCATTGACCTTGTACATGCAGGGGCATTGAGTGGAGAGCAGTGGGTCATGGTGTGTGGATATCCATGCCAGGACCTGTCACCAGCTGGTAAGCTGGCTGGTCTGGAGGGCAGGCACAGCAGACTGTTCTACCAGGCGGTGCGAGTCCTCTCCACGCTGCAACAGCTGCAGCCTCAGAGACCGCCAGCATATGTGCTGGAAAACGTTTCTCCGCTGTCACACAGGGAGAACTCGAAGATCAGGAAGGAGGTGTTTCCCATCATCAACAGCGTGGTGGGCCAGCCGGTGTCCTTTGACGCGGCGCGCGCGGGATCATACGCGCATCGTCTACGAGCTTATTGGAGCAATCTGTTCCAGAATCAGCAGTTCAATCTGGTGATGGAGCAGGTGGACAGACCACCAGACAGATACGTGCGCGATATTCTGCAGCGAGGCTGGAAGCCGCGCAGGGTCGTCACAGGAGACAGGAAGCCTCACTACACCGCCAACGTTGTAGGGGAGCCTATGAGAGTATTGCCAACCATCTTGGCGACACAAAACTCTCGTGCTTTTCGCGCGCCTCGCGCAGGCACAGTGGTGAGGAAGGGAGACGATGATGAAGTGGGGGAGACCAGAGAGGTTAACCTGGACGAGAAGGCAGTGGCCATGGGGTACAGCGCAGGTGAGCTGCGCGCGGCACATGGCATGAAAGACGAAGAATTGGCAGGAGTGCTTGGCCTTGCTATGGACCGAAGAGCAATGGAGCTATTGTATGCGATTGCCGAGGTCAGCACGACCAAACTGCCGAAGAGTGAGGAGAGTGAGGAGGAGGAACATGGCACGCTAGTTGCCATCCCCATCGCGAAAGCCACCAAGGTGGCTGCCACCTCCGAGGGCACGGCTGAGCCGGTGCGAGCCCAACTAGCAGAGTGGATCACCAGTTCCAGCGGCTACACCCAGCAAGTCGCGCGACGCCTCAGCCATCAGGACTGGGAAGAACGACTGCAACGCATGTGCAGCCAAGGACAGAAAGGTACACAGGGGCTAGGCACCGCCGACGCTGTTCCACGCCGCAGACAGTGGAAGATGGCCTCCATGAAGCTCGCGGGCTACGAGGCACGTCACCGGCAGGCCTTTTCAAGACCTGGAGGCAAGCCAGCAGAGACAAGCTCAGCCCCAGAATGGGCACCAGTGACAAAGGAGAAAGAGATGAGGCTGCCTAAGCTGCCCGACACTACGAGAATGGTTGCCATGCTAGCCAGCGTAACCAACCAGGAGTCATTCCGAGAAAGATACCCCGATATACACGAGGACGAGCTATGCCTCGCGTGGATCAAGACAGGAGGAAGAGTGGAGGTGCCCAAGGAGGAATATCACAGGATAAGGAAGAGGGCAGCGCGTCACCGTTGGGACGAGCTCATGGGCGAGTTATACATGGTCACTGTCAGTGGTAAGGAGCTGCTGGTGCCCAAGCCCTGTGACAGGACTCAGTTGGTGCGTGAGTACCATGAGAGGACTGGCCATTGGGGCATCAGGCGGACATTGAACCTGTTGTGGCAACGCCATTACTGGGCAGGCATGAAACAGGATGTGCAAGCAGTGGTCACTCAGTGCCAGACTTGCCAGAGGGTGAAGACGCACTATGCACGGGAGGAGGCGAATCTCACGCCGCTGGAGATCAAGTCCTTCATGTATCGCTGGTCCCTGGATTTAGCGTGGCCCACGAAACGCATCACGAAGGCTGGGAACCAACGCGTCTTGGTCATGATTGAGCACTACACGCGATTCGTCGTGTGCGTTCCAATCCCCGACAAGGAGGCCGCCACCATCGCCAACGCATTTCGCTATCATGTCCTATCCGTGTTTGGGGCGCCTGCAGAATGTTTGGTGGATGGGGGCACAGAGTTTGAAGGTGAGTTCTCTGCTCTATGCGAGCAGTGTCTCATTGACCGAAGAGTGACTTCACCGAGTTCCCCAGAGAGCAATGGCTTAACTGAACGGGTGGTACGCACCCTCAAGTTTTGCTTCAAGAAGATGGCCCTCGACAAGGGCCTGGACTTCGAGTGGGATGAGATGCTCTGGTCACTCGTACTCAGCTACAACGCAGCTAGGCAGCAGTCCACTGGAGTGGCGCCATTCACCTTGCTGTTCGCTCAGGAAGCCACGGTGCCACCGGATCTTCGTGCTCGACCCGAGTTGGACTTTGGGAAGCAGGAGGAGAAGACACTGGCTGATGATCTGTTACAGCGAGCCGCCATCGTGAAGAGGCTAATGGTACATGCAGGGTGCAACCTGGAGATCGCTCAGCACCGCGACACTTTACGGTACGAGCACAGGAGGAGTGGCAGTTACGAACCGAAGCCGCACCAGTTCAAGGCAGGCGATTTCGTATATATACGACAACAACCGCGCTCTGGCATGGAGGTGGCCACCAAGTCAGCCATCCTGAAGATAGTCAAGGTGCAAAGAGATGGAGTGGTAGTGTTGGAGGACAGCACGAAGCTGCGGGAGAAGAGCACAGTGCAAAATATTGCACCATGTCACCTACAAGTGAAAGACCAGTACGACTGCAGTGCAGCCATTCCCAGCAAGCATCTCGCGTGTGAGGCGTGCATGCGGACAGATGGGGAGGCAGCCATGTTGCTGTGTGACACCTGTAACCGTGGTTATCACACGTGGTGTCTGAATCCAGCGCTGGATGGAGTACCTGAAGGGGATTGGCAATGTCCCAAGTGCTTAGGTGGGACCGTGGTGGCAGCTGCCGCCGAGGTGAGCGCGTCAATCGTCGACAAGATGGCGGCCATGGAGCTGCAGCTGAGAGAGAAGCTGGGATCAGATGTGGTATTGTTGCCTGCAGACGTGGGTCCGCATCGTGCAGTGAGGCCGGGACGTGAAGACCCATGGCAAGCGCTGACCTCGCGGCAGATGCTCAGAAAAGAAGGGAGCATGGGGGAGCTTCCTGACAGAGTGGCCTGGGGAAACCAGGAGGAGCTCAGCAGAGTGATCACAGAAGTGATGCCAGGATTCTGGCATGAGGGCCATCGCACCATCTTGAGCAGGAAGTGTGCAGAGCAGCACACTCGCGCGAGAAGTCTCCGCAAGACGTCCACGGTGCAGGCCATGAGCCCCGAGGAAGTGCAGAAGAGAGGAGATGTGACGCAACTGAGCAGAGCTCAGGTGAAGATTGCCAGTCAACTGGATTGGGGCTTAGAATTGGTGATGACAGTTCCTCAGGAGGTCAGACGTTTGGCGCACGAAGTGACGTGGGAGAAGATCACACAGGTATGGGATCCTTGGGCTGGCACAGGTGTCATTGGCAAGGTTATGTCGCTGGAATGGCCTCACCTGAAGGTTATGAACAATGATTGGAATCCGCAGTTGAAGTGGCACGAAGCCCTTAATGCTTTACAACCGGGCAATTATCGAGCCTGGAAGGAGAAGTATGGGGTGTGTGACGCGGTGGTGACTTCACCCTGGTTCGCAGTGCTGGATATTGCGTTGCCATTGGCAGTACTGGCCAGCCGAGTGGTGGCTTGTATTCATGTGCCATCGCACTACATGACAGATATGACAGAGAGCAGGGCACAATACTTTCGTAAGCTGTGTCACGCTGGACGTTTACATGTGATTGGGCATTTGGAGCATGGACCTATTGGCAGAAGATGCATGTGGGTCATGGTGTTTCGCAACCCTTTGACAAGAGCCAGGATGTTGCGAGGAGGAGAAGCTTCTGGAGTGGGTATGTTTACCTTCAGCATGGGCAAGTTCGCAATGGATGGCGTTACGACAGAAGATGCTGAGCAAGCTCTTGTCTAATGTCTGTGCTACCAGTGGCAGCTACAGATGGGGGATGTTGAGAAAAAGAGCTTGCACAAGTTGTGAGAAGAGATAAAGAGATATCAAAATTTTGAGATTTTGTATAGTTACAGTAGCAAGATAACTGTGCAGTCATATAAGGAAACATATGCAAAGTCGAGCTAGTGTTGTATAGGCACTGACAATAAGTAAGACTGTCTAGTAGTAGGGCTAGAGGGTTGTGCTTTGTGTGGACGCTTCGTGCATAAGTTCGCGACATGATATGAGCAGATATCGGGATTCTGAAAACGAGCCTAATAAGGAACCAGATGATGAATATACTGCAGACAATCCTCCAATGGTCTTCACAGATCCAGATGCAGATCCAGCACCAGCACCAGCACCACCTAGTTTGGTTCCCAAGGTGAAAATGACACCACCAAAGGAATACAAATCAGGAATGGACGCAGAGGTTTGGTTGGAAACCGTGGATAGATACTTCCAATTCACGTATCCAGGAGTTCCAGACAAAGACCTGATCACCGTTTTCCTGACCCTCATACAGAATAATGACCGACACTATTTCCAGGTCGTGGCAAATCAACCAGATGCCACATATGCAGGGATCAGAGGGATTTTCCTCAGACAGTTTGGTAACCCCCATAAAAGATCAGTGGCAAAAAAACACCTAATGTCACTGATTCAAGGAAACCAGACTTTCTCAGATTATCTACGCACATTCACTTCACTGGCTGCATTGGCAGCAGTTGAACTGGAAGATGTGTTGATAAATGACAGATTTGTCAACAGCATAGATCCAGAACTTCGCAGACAGTTCCATTTACGATTCCTGACAGAGACAGAAAGGAATAATATGTCGTGGTCACTAACCACACAGATACTGCTCGACTTGAACTATGTCATTCATTCGAAGCAGTCAGAGACTCTTCACTATCGAGGGCAGAAGGAGCAGTCATCTGGAGGTCCAGCCAAAAAGGATAAGGACAGAGGACGTGGCCAGAAGCCATATGACAGATCCAACAAAAATCGGAATTGGAATCAGAATGGCAGCCAGAACTCCAATCAGAATCGGAACAAAGGAAAAGGTGGTAAAGGCAAAGGCAAAAAAGGAAAAGGAAAAGGAAAATCACAGAATAATAAGACCTGCCATCGTTGTGATCGTGTTGGTCACATCGAGAAGGATTGTTTTGCCACCAGGACCAATGATGGAAAGGAGATCAAGGGTAAGCCACCAGCTCAGAATCCTTTTCAGAATCAGAGACAGCCACAGAAGAATCAGGGTGCTAAGGATGGGTCTGGCAAACTCATCAATACGATCAACACCTTGGTCAAGGAACTGAAAAATCAGCATAGCATCAATGCAGCAGTTGCAACTCCAGATCCAGTTCCATCAGCTCCAGCTCCTCAGGGAAACTCTCAGGGTACTGCGCAAGTACCGGTAATGAGAGCACCCCGAGGGTAGATCAGCCTGAAGATGCCACTGAAGCAAGTGGCCGGATTGAGAGTATCTCAGAAGAAGTCCTATCCAGTCTGACATTGCAGTTTCAGCAGTTGGACAATCCCACAGAACACATCGCACAGATGCAGTCTCAAACAGCACAGCTGAAATCACAGAAGAAGCTGTTGTTGTATAAAGGGAAAGTTTATGGACAGAGTACTCACATTTTGGTAGATCCAGGAGCCACATCGTCTTTCATCGACAGACAGTTCGCTGCTCAGCTTGGTATAGCTCCCACAGATTCTTCATCATTTTCAGTGGGATTGGCTGGAGGAAGCCAACTACCATGCACATCCTATCTTCCCAAGGCTACATTTTCTTTGGGCAAGTATAAGGATACAGAAGATTTCTACATTATTGACATGAAACCATTCACTGTCATTCTGGGTCAAGATTGGTTGGAGAGGAGGAATCCACACATTGACTTTCAGACCAAAAATCTGACGATCACTAGGAAGCATTCATCAGGCTCCAGTATTCGCACAGTATTGTCCAGAGTTGAGCAGACTCCAGACTCAGACTCAGATGGCCTTCCTGAAATGGAATTGGTCAGCGCCACCACTATGAGAAAACATCTCCGTCGCATTCGATCCAGTGGTTCGGCTGAAGAAGCCGTAGCATATCTCTTTTTCCTCTCCGTGATCGATGGTGAATTGATCTTTGCAACATCAGACTCAGACACCACTATGGAAGACCCCGAGATCACAGCAGCACGTGATCAAGTGAGAGAAGACTTTTCAGACGTATTCCAGGAGGATCTCCCAGCTGGTCATAGGCCAGAACGGTTTGAAGGTGGATATCATAGAATCAACATCGAACCTGGACATAAGCCTCCATCACAGCCAGTGCGTACCATTCCAGCACCCATGATGGAGGAGCTCAAACGGCAAATCATAAAATATGTCGAGTTGGGTATCCTTCGTCCATCATCATCGCCATATGGGTGCCCAATCCTTTTCGCTCCTAAGCCAGGGGGAAAGTGGAGGATGTGTTGTGATTATCGTGCCCTGAATAACATCACCATAAAGGACACGTATCCACTACCACCACATGACACCCTACTAGAGCAGCTGAAGGGAGCACGCTGGTTCAGTAGATTTGATTTCAACCAGTTCTTCCACCAAATCCCCATTCATCCAGACGACATTCATAAAACTGCTATTCGCACCAGATACGGTTCTTATGAATGGACAGTTATGCCTTTCGGATTGACCAATGCTCCTGCAACAGCACTTCGTGTAGGAAACCGGGCATTCTTTGACTTCATCGACCAGTTCCTTGTCATATTCATGGACGACACTATTGTATACAGTCCAGATTTTGACAGCCATGTGAAGCATGTTCGACAGTTCCTCCAGCGTTGCAGAGATCACCAGTTCTACATCAGGCCTTCCAAGGTGGAGTTGTTCGTCAGATCTATAGACTTTATCGGACATCACATCTCTGAAGCAGGCCTATCCATCATCGAAGACAGAATCCGAGCAGTCATGGCAATTCAGCCTCCGTGTCTTATGGTCCCACCGTTGGAAAGCAGCCTCTACGCCGTATGGCTAAAGATGGCAAGTCATCCCTTCGGTCATTCTTGGGCATGGTTGGTCAATTCAGGAGATTCATACCAAAGTTCTCCAAAGTTGCCGAACCTCTCAATCGTCTCCTTAAAGATAATGCAGAGTTTGTCTGGGAATCTGAGCAGCAGCAGGCATTTGATAACCTCAAAAGTGCCATCTGTAACGCTCCAGTATTGCAGCTTCCAGATCAGAAACTGCCATCTATTATGGAGGTCGATGGATCAAGCACACACGTTGGTCAAGTAATACTCCAGGATCAAGGAAAAGGTATGAAGCCATGTGGTTATCACAGCGTCACTCTATCCGATACACAGAGACGTTGGCCTATTCCTGAGATTGCGCTATTTGCCATTGTGGAAGGCTTCAGATTCTTTCGCCACATCTTGTTGGGAGCTCCTGAGACCATTGTACGCTCAGATCATCAGCCACTGGTTTATTTCCAGACCAAATCCACACTGAGCCCCAAGCAGGCACGGTGGTTGGATGAGCTCTCCGAGTATAACTTCCGTATAGAGCACATTGCTGGCGAGAAGAATAAGGTTGCAGACGCACTCACGCGTATCTCTACACTCTTTGAACTCACTGATTGTCTGAAACATATAGACATCACCGAGGTTCCACTCATTGACATACAGTAATCACTCAGTAATAAGAAAACCCGCCAATAAGAAAATAGCCAGCTTTTTTGATTTCTTCACAATATTTAACACATAACACTCCATATTTAAGATCTCTATATAAATAAGAAAGTTGCTAGGCTGACCTAAAATTCCTGTTTTCTTAAAATCGAGTGTTTACTGTACCACCCACAGATTCTACATTCATTGCTCTTATATCTTCTTCATCAGCTCATCAGCTGCACGACATCATTATATCCGAGTATGATCGTGACACATTTGCACAGACTATTTTGGCTAAGCTGACATCATCGACTTCATCACAGTCAGTCAGCAGCTACAGCTTCGAGCTCATTCGGGGGTTGATCTATCGTAAGACCATATATGGCAGACAGCTGTACATTCCACCAACAGCTAAAATCCCCACAGATGACGGTGAGATCACACAACTTCGCCACATTCTTCTTCATGAGTGCCACTCAGCCACTATTTCTGGTCATGTAGGCAAAAATCGCATGCTTCATCTTCTGCGTAGCCGGTATTATTGGCCAGGAATGACAACGGCAGCCATCAAGTACATTCAGGAGTGCCCCGTTTGTCAGCGCCAGAAAACGAGGCGACACAAGCCTTATGGTCAGGCACATATACGATATTCCGTGCCTAAGACAAAATGGCTAGATGTATCTCTTGATTGGATCACTGATCTGCCTATCACCACTAATGGGCACGACAATATATTTGTGGTAATGTGCCAATTCTCCCATCGTTGTCATCTCATTCCCTTCAGCATGACCTGGACAGCTCAGCATACTGCTTCTATCTATATGCAGCATATCTTCAAGCTCCATGGTCTTCCAAGGAACATCATCTCAGATCGAGACCCCAGATTCACCTCTACATTCTGGCAGACACTGTGGAAATCTACTGGTACAAGATTGTCCATGACATCGTCACACCATCCACAGTCGAATGCTGCCAATGAGAGGAGCCATGCCTTCATTGAGGACATCCTCAGGTAATTTTCAAATTGTTGATTCATGATTTGATTTCACCATCCTCTGGTTTATAAACTGATTAAGTAGTATTTTTACATCCTCAGGTGTTGTTGCAATGATACTTCAGCCAATTCGTGGGAGGACAAGTTGCCTCTGGTGGAGTTTGCAATTAACAATACCGTTTCTGCATCAACTGGTTATTCACCATTTTATCTCGACTCGATGGCGCAACCACTTTCGCCTCATGACCTGGTTATCACTATTCCGCTAGAAGCTCCTGTTCCAATACAAAGAGCTATTCGAGATCATTTTGACCAGTACTCGGCTGTTCATGGCAACGCGGTAGATAACATTTCCCGAGCAGCAGAAATTAGCCAAGCCAGATTCAATAAGACTCACATGCCTAAGCAGTTTGCAGTTGGGCAGAAAGTTCTTTTACGGACCGAGTTTATTCAATGGACTGGTTTGACAGAGGCGGGCAGACACTTTAAGCAGCCATATCAAGGTATGGCTTACGCGAGGTCGACTTTACACAAAACTTCCGATTTTCTAGATCGTGAGATAAATGCGATTGAAGTGTGCTCTTAAGTATGGTTAAGTATGGGAGGTAACCGAGCGGTATTGGCCATAACTTTTCAATGCCTGGGTCAATTGTATACCCAGAGCGCGCAATATGTTTAGATTGGTTTAAGCGACATGTTTATCGAATAAAAATATTTTCCGAAGTTTTGTGTAAAGTCGACCTCGCGTAAGCCATACCTTGATATATTGGGCCGTTCACCATTTCCAAAGTGCTTAGCCATGGACGTGCATACGAGTTAGATTTCGGAGATCTTGATATCCGTATTCATCCGGTACAGCCTGCTTTCAGATTAGAGCTGTACAACGACTCGATCCAAGCACCTTTGCCTCTGCCACAGATGATCACCGAAGAAGGGCAACCACTATTTGAGATATCACATATACTCTCGGATAAGTTCACTAGAGGTGTCAAATACTATTTAGTACGATATGCAGGCTACGGTCCTGAGCATGACACCTGGGTCAAAGCCACAGAGCTGACCAATGCAGCAGACATTATAGCTGCCTATGAAGGCTAGACATTATATTAAGCCTTATGCCCTTACTTCTTGTAATATATACTAATACATGTCGATCATCTATATAACCTTGCAACATAATGATAAACATTAAGAGCAAGGTTATATATACATTATGTTGCATTGAAGCGGGAATTGATCCTTCCTTGCTAAAGGTGTAGTGAGCCTTGTTCAAAATCATACCCTTGCACAGATACGCACACATGCGAGATATCATATCTGTGGATAAATAAAAACTGCTAAATGCTACCTTTGCCAAGACCGTGGTTTGTCATCGGATTCTTGGCCAGTCATCCGAAGCTACCGGAGATAATGACTGAGGTAGAAGGAGTTGTGATCCTAAGTTGTGCTTGACAAACATAACTAAATAAATTTCACATTAGTACGTGGCGAATCCATTCTCACTCATCGCGATAGATGTTCGTCAAAGCGTGAGTACTGGACAAAAACATTGAGGAGTTGAGCAGACCGGTTGAGGATTATAAGTCCAATTCCGTTAAGCAGGGCCGCTCCGTTTGCATTAAAAACAAGCCCCAAAAATCGGGCTCCCCATCGCCACCTAGGATCCTCCAAAGTAGCTTAAGGAGGGGAGGAAGGGTTGGGTGCACTATATCAGACCGAGAATCGTTCGATTATAAATTGTTAAATCGTGGGATCATCGTTCGCGCAAAGCGACGACGGCTAGCGCAAATAATCCGTAACGTAGACTTCGGATGCTTTGAATCGTCTAGTACATACATGATAACGTGTGGATCAATCGGTAATCCAGCGTCAATCTGTATCACGAAAACGCTCTTCATTGAACCTTGAAACGTCACTCTGAAATACGATACGATTTCCAGAAAGGTGGGCTACATCCTAAGAACTGTAAGGTGAGGGACTAAAGTGGACTCAGTTCCCCCCAATAACCTAAAAACACCACGAGGGACGCCTCAAATCGGTGTAAGAAGACTGGTACCAGCAAGAAGCGACAACAACAAAGACATCATAGACATATACAAAGGTACTGTATGCCCGTTGTGAGGTCACAACTCTTTTAAGAGGGGAGATCTGTCAGGGTCATGACCGATGACATATGTGTCATACATGTCATACGTGTCATACCTGTCAGACATGTCATACCATGTCATATCATATATTATGACAGTCGGTCGCGTCATATATTATTATGACAGTCGGTCGCGTCATATATTATTATGACAGTCGACAGTATGGTCGATCATGACTGTACATGTCGAGTCGCGTCATATATTAATATGACAGTCGTCAGTACGGTCGACGATGACTGTACATGTCGCCAGATGATAATGTCATATCATCAGGTATCCCTGTCATCGAGAGTTCGTATGTCGAACTCGAAGATGGCAAAGCAAAGATACATCTTGAATACAAACAAGAACCATCTTGGCTTTCAGCATGCGCGGAACTCGCATGCGCAGCATGAACGAACTAGTCGTTATTACCATGCTGGTCGTTCAACCTACGTCTCGGGTTCACAACCCAACGGCGGTACCATCTAAGATGATGGGAGACGTAAGGTACAAAAGTGAGGAAGCGTTGTGCTTCAGCAGATCTTCTTACGGAGACTGCACTCACAAACCCGCTCATCCGTACTGTTGCATTGCGGTTCAACTTTGCAGTGTTTATTTTGTATACTGATAATATATTTACGGCGCTTGTCTACATAGCCGTATCAACATCCGAAGTAAGTTGAGATGAGACACCATGATTGTTGACACCACCAGACCCAAGTGGGTCAGGCGGATCCCAAAGTGGAGTGGTAAAACCATCAGATTGCAAGGCCGCTGAGGTCGATTGAGAAAAGAACTGTGTTACATCCCGCGGTGGCAATGACGGACCAGCAGTAACCACAGGCGGGTAAAGAGAATCCAGCAGTGCTTCACGAGACCGTAGTGAATCGTAGCCGTAAGTGGCTCCGGGCTCAACCAGGCCCCTGACACCACCGCCGACCACGAGGGTCGGCATCGCCGTAGCACTGAAGAGAAACGTAGCCACCATGAAAAGGCTGAGTGCAAACTCACCGATGCCAAATGGCCTGGAGCCTCTGGGGACTCCGAACCGCCGAAATGCCGCAGCCGCCGGCGGTGCACCCCCCTCAATTTCAGTCAGGCAGACACCAGGAGGGTAGTTGGAGCCCTCCCCATCATCATCGGAATCACACACCTCAACAGGCTCAGGGTCAATGTCAAACCAGTCAGGGTGGACAGTGTTGAATGTTTTGAATGAACTGTCAGCAGGAGCCATCGGGCCGAGAGCCAGAGAGGCAGACGGCGGCACGAAGGCGGCACGGCTGACCTCATGCAAGCCAACCGGCCCTCCACGCACGGGTGCAGAGGCCTTCGGCAGCAGCTGCTCGTCAGTGGTCGGCTCAGCGACACCATCAGCAAGCGGACCGCTGACCTCAGCAAATGCAACACGGCCAATGGAAAGATGCTCAGCAGGTGCAGACTCAGCAGAGGCAGCAGCATCCTTGAACTGCTGCAGAGCCGTAGGCTCTGGAGCAAAGGAATGCGCAGACAGTTCGCAGATTTCAGGTTGCCCCACGAGAGCACACAGGTGCTCCATGGACCCCTCATCCCCAGCGTCATAATACCGCTGAAAACGAAGGGCAAGCACGTCGGAGTCATAAGACTCGACGGCTTGGCAGTAGGACGCCGAAATGGACAATGGGTGAGTGTCCTTGTGAGGACCCTCACTCAGCCAATGCTTTGTGGCTACTATCCTTAATCCAGATCCTCTCACAAGAATCTAGCGCAAATGGGCATGGCGACCTTGTATGTCGTATATAGTGGCCCGGCATATGCTTTGGGGCAATATTTATGAACCTTTTGGATTATCTATAACATTTATTTGCTTGAAATGTCGATGGTTTGACCTTCAATCTTAGCGTGGTTTGGGTGGGTGCTTTCACAGAATTTTAATCAAACTGCTAGATCCTACCACAAGGATCTAGGGTACCGACAACTCTAGGCCTTGCTACACGAGCTCGGTACCCTCGAGAATATGACCAAAACTAATTTTGTAAGCCCTTTAATATCATACTAGCCGGATTAATCGCCGCATATGCGCATGCCATGGTGTAGTACCGTCGAAATTCAATATCTCCATCATTATCAGGGTCTGAAAATCGTATTCTAGAACCTCTAGCGGTAGTTCTAACCGTTCAAAAAATCCCCAAAAAATCCCAAGGAGACTTTGAAGTCATATTAAAGTACCGAAGTGCTCACCAAGGCAAAGATCTAGCCTTAAAGCTTAAAATGGACCAAGACTCACGCCCAAAATGCGAAATTATCCCCATACTTAAGGAATGTGTATATCTTACCCATGTGACCGCGTTCGTGTGATGTGTCCAATATACGTTAACCAAGTCGTATTTTGACCCAAACATGATTAGAAAACATGCATACCTTGAGATATATCATGTCTATGGTGCCAAAGGATCGATATACGATTGGCAAAAAATTATGGAAGATACACCCCGCTTTTGAAGCTTTAAAAGGCGTAGCAGTTCAAAATTTGGTTGGGGCATGCTATAAATGCATTAGCTAGGAGTATATATGATGGATTCTCGTCAAACCACGCACCATACTACTTAGTATAGGTCTCATGTGGAAAGTATTCCTTGGTGTTGACTTGTAGAAAGCTCGTGGGGCGCCTAAATAAATTATTGAAAAAGTGATCCTTGAGGGAGGATCTAGAGCGTTCTAGGTCCTCCCACAAGGATCTCGGAATAGTAGCCATTTGACCCAACGGCGCGGCACTTCTCGTGCCTGCACGTTGGGACAAAGGTGCCAGACCGCTTGTCAAATAACGTCTCCGAAGAGGCGGAATGAGCAAGCGGTTGCACTCCAGGTCGGTGGAAGTTGCGTGGAGTGTGCTTCCCAAGGGGCGGCTTGGAGCCACCCTTCTTAAGGGAATCCACATCCCGCTGCAACTTGACCAATTGAGAACTGAGCCGCTCGATGGCCGAAGCCAGGCCAGTGTCAGTGGTGCAAGATGCCACGGACATGGGGCGCCCCGCAGTGCGCTTGCCCGAGAGCCGCCCGCAGCGGTACTGCTCGCGCACGCGCGCCTGCAGGGTGAGCAGACTCACAGCCGCACGCTGGTCAGCTCGAGCAAACGAGTCAACCTGTCAGGGTCATGACCGATGACATATGTGTCATACATGTCATACCTGTCAGACATGTCATACCATGTCATGTCATACATTATGACAGTCGGTCGCGTCATATATTATTATGACAGTCGGTCGCGTCATATATTATTATGACAGTCGACAGTATGGTCGACCATGACTGTACATGTCGAGTCGCGTCATATATTTATGGCAGTCGTCAGTACGGTCGACGATGACTGTACATGTCGCCAGATGATAATGTCATATCACCAGGTATCCCTGTCATCGAGAGTTCGTATGTCGAACTCGAAGATGGCAAAGCAAAGATACATCTTGAAAACAAACAAGAACCATCTTGGCTTTCAGCATGCGCGGAACTCGCATGCGCAGCATGAACGAACTAGTCGTTATTACCATGCTGGTCGTTCAACCTACGTCTCGGGTTCACAACCCAATGGCGGTGCCATCTAAGATGATGGGAGACGTTAGGTACAAAAGTGAGGAAGCGTTGTGCTTCAGCAGATCTTCTTACAGAGACTGCACTCACAAACCCGCTCATCCGTACACTTGCATTGCGTTCAACTTTGCAGTGTTTATTTTGTATATTGATAATATATTCACGGCGCTTGTTTGCATAGCCGTATCAGATGGTATTGCTGACCAATGCAGCAGACATTATAGCTGCCTATGAAGGCTAAAAATTATATTAAGCCTTATGCCCTTACTTCTTGTAATATATACTAATACATGTCGATCATCTATATAACCTTGCTCTTAATGTTTATCATTATGTTGCATTGAAGCGGGAATTGATCCTTCCTTGCTAAAGGTGTAGTGAGCCTTGTTCAAAATCATACCCTTGCACAGATGCGCACACATGCGAGATATCATATCTGTGGATAAATAAAAACTGCTAAATGCTACCTTTGCCAAGACCGTGGTTTGTCATCGGATTCTGTGGCCAGTAAATCCGCGCTACCGGATAACTGAGGTGGACGGAGTTGTGATCCTGAGTTATGCTTGACACACATAACTAGAACGAATTTCACATTAGTACGTGGCGAATCCATTCTCACTCATCGCGACAGATGTTCGTCAAAGCGTGCGTACTGGACCATAAAAGGAGTTTGGCAGACGGGTGAGGATTTAAAGTGGACTTATAAAGACCCTCCGATATCTCGTAAGCAGGGCCTTCTCCGTTTGCATTAAAAACAAGCCCCCAAAATCGGGCTCCCCATCGCTACCTATGAACCTCCATAGTAGCTTCAGGAGGGGAGGAAGGGTTGGGTGCACTATATCAGGCCGAGAATCGTTCGATTATAAATTGTTAAATCGTGGGATCATCGATCGCGCAAAGCGACGACGGCTAGCGCAAATAATCCGTAACGTAGACTTCGGATGCTTTGAATCGTCTAGTACATACATGATAACGTGTGGATCAATCAGTAATCCAGCGTCAATCTGTATCACGAAAACGCTCTTCATTGAACCTTGGAACGTCACTCTGAAATACGATACGATTTCCGGAAAGGTGGGCTACATCCCAAGAACTGTAGGGCTAAATGCCTAAGGTGAGGGACTAAAGTGGACTCAGTTCCCCCCAATAACCTAAAAACACCATGAGGGACGCCTCAAATCGGTGTAAGAAGACTGGTACCAACAAGAAGCGACAACAACAAAGACATCATAGACATATACAAAGGTATGCCCGTTGTGAGGTCACAACTCTTTTAAGAGGGGAGATCTGTCAGGGTTATGACCGATGACATATGTGTCATACATGTCATACGTGTCATACCTGTCAGACATGTCATACCATGTCATGTCATACATTATGACAGTCGGTCGCGTCATATATTATTATGACAGTCGGTCGCGTCATATATTATTATGACAGTCGACAGTATGGTCGACCATGACTGTACATGTCGAGTCGCGTCATATATTTATGACAGTCGTCAGTACGGTCGACGATGACTGTACATGTCGCCAGATGATAATGTCATATCATCAGGCATCCCTGTCATCGAGAGTTCGTATGTCGAACTCGAAGATGGCAAAGCAAAGATACATCTTGAAAACAAACAAGAACCATCTTGGCTTTCAGCATGCGCGGAACTCGCATGCGCAGCATGAACGAACTAGTCGTTATTACCATGTTGGTCGTTCAACCTACGTCTCGGGTTCACAACCCAATGGCGGTACCATCTAAGATGATGGGAGACGTTAGGTACAAAAGTGAGGAAGCGTTGTGCTTCAGCAGATCTTCTTACAGAGACTGCACTCACAAACCCGCTCATCCGTACACTTGCATTGCGGTTCAACTTTGCAGTGTTTATTTTGTATATTGATAATATATTCACGGCGCTTGTTTGCATAGCCGTATCAGATGGTATTGCTGACCAATGCAGCAGACATTATAGCTGCCTATGAAGGCTAAAAATTATATTAAGCCTTATGCCCTTACTTCTTGTAATATATACTAATACATGTCGATCATCTATATAACCTTGCTCTTAATGTTTATCATTATGTTGCATTGAAGCGGGAATTGATCCTTCCTTGCTAAAGGTGTAGTGAGCCTTGTTCAAAATCATACCCTTGCACAGATGCGCACACATGCGAGATATCATATCTGTGGATAAATAAAAACTGCTAAATGCTACCTTTGCCAAGACCGTGGTTTGTCATCGGATTCTGTGGCCAGTAAATCCGCGCTACCGGATAACTGAGGTGGACGGAGTTGTGATCCTGAGTTATGCTTGACACACATAACTAGAACGAATTTCACATTAGTACGTGGCGAATCCATTCTCACTCATCGCGACAGATGTTCGTCAAAGCGTGCGTACTGGACCATAAAAGGAGTTTGGCAGACGGGTGAGGATTTAAAGTGGACTTATAAAGACCCTCCGATATCTCGTAAGCAGGGCCTTCTCCGTTTGCATTAAAAACAAGCCCCCAAAATCGGGCTCCCCATCGCTACCTATGAACCTCCATAGTAGCTTCAGGAGGGGAGGAAGGGTTGGGTGCACTATATCAGGCCGAGAATCGTTCGATTATAAATTGTTAAATCGTGGGATCATCGATCGCGCAAAGCGACGACGGCTAGCGCAAATAATCCGTAACGTAGACTTCGGATGCTTTGAATCGTCTAGTACATACATGATAACGTGTGGATCAATCAGTAATCCAGCGTCAATCTGTATCACGAAAACGCTCTTCATTGAACCTTGGAACGTCACTCTGAAATACGATACGATTTCCGGAAAGGTGGGCTACATCCTAAGAACTGTAGGGCTAAATGCCTAAGGTGAGGGACTAAAGTGGACTCAGTTCCCCCCAATAACCTAAAAACACCATGAGGGACGCCTCAAATCGGTGTAAGAAGACTGGTACCAACAAGAAGCGACAACAACAAAGACATCATAGACATATACAAAGGTATGCCCGTTGTGAGGTCACAACTCTTTAAGAGGGGAGATCTGTCAGGGTCATGACCGATGACATATGTGTCATACATGTCATACGTGTCATACCTGTCAGACATATCATACCATGTCATGTCATGTCATGTCGGTCATGTCATATATTATTATGACAGTCGGTCGCGTCATATATTATTATGACAGTCGGTCGCGTCATATATTATTATGACAGTCGACAGTATGGTCGACCATGACTGTACATGTCGAGTCGCGTCATATATTTATGACAGTCGTCAGTACGGTCGACGATGACTGTACATGTCGCCAGATGATAATGTCATATCACCAGGTATCCCTGTCATCGAGAGTTCGTATGTCGAACTCGAAGATGGCAAAGCAAAGATACATCTTGAAAACAAACAAGAACCATCTTGGCTTTCAGCATGCGCGGAACTCGCATGCGCAGCATGAACGAACTAGTCGTTATTACCATGTTGGTCGTTCAACCTACGTCTCGGGTTCACAACCCAATGGCGGTACCATCTAAGATGATGGGAGACGTTAGGTACAAAAGTGAGGAAGCGTTGTGCTTCAGCAGATCTTCTTACAGAGACTGCACTCACAAACCTGCTCATCCGTACACTTGCATTGCTGTTCAACTTTGCAGTGTTTATTTTGTATATTGATAATATATTCACGGCGCTTGTCTGCATAGCCGTATCACAACCAGCGTGGCGTAAGCCGGTCCAGACAGGGCAGAGAGGAATTGCCTTTTAACAGCGTCTTCGGGCAGCGTCTGCAGACGCTGTGCATCCCGAAGACAACTGTTAAAAAGACGAATGCCAGAGTCAGGGTCATGTTCATCCGAGATTCTCACGTCAAGCAGCTCAGTCAGAGACTCGAACGGAGTCGAATCATCAGCGAGCATACGCACCACCTCGAGGGTGGCACGTTTGCCGTCAGCAGGAACATCGGCCCCAGAAGCCTCCACCCAATTACGGGCAGGAGACCCTGGCGCAGTCAACAGCAACAGCACAGAGTACAGGAGCTCATTAGCAGCAGTCATGACAGGGACATTAGCAGCAGACAGCTCAAACAGGGGTGCAAGTGCCTGCGACTGCATCGTGAAAAGCTGCTGAATTTCGGAGATCAGCGGTGAAAAAATGTCCGAAGCCGACGATTCACTGCCATGAAACTTTGCCGTTTTGTCCCCCAAAACCTTGGTTGCTGCTGTTTTCGCGCACTGAACATCGAAGGAATCTTTCCGTAATCGTTGCACGAGCGTGGCAGCCGCAGCCGACTCGTCAGCCGAAGCCAAATGCGGCGTAGTGGGGGTAGCCGAGTTCAATGCCCCAACATCATCGAAAATAGTCGCTAATTTACGCGCCCTAGCGCGTGTACGTGGCCTTTGCGGTGTGTCCATTCTCAAAACGACGGCGAGATGGGAATGCGGGCTAGCGGTGCGACAGTAGCGGACAACTCCGCAGCGGCCAATTCCTGCAGGAGTCTCAGCAAACAATAACATAATCAAGCAGGTCATGAGCCGAGTGGCTAATCGTGGGAGCGACCCACAAAACGCGGACGTGTCCTGCCCGCTGATCAAACGGAACGTCAAGTATAACCATACCCAGCGACGATACTCTGCCGAATAAATGCCGAAAAAACTGATCTCCACTTCAAAAGGAGGCCATACTGCGAAGAGAAAACCACTGTCTAAGGGGGCGCCCACCCCATCTCTGTGTCAAAACTTAGCCAATCATGGCAACAGCTTGGCGCTGTGCCATCAGAATTACTAGGGAAGTGGTGACGCGCATAACCTGCGAGAACAGGTGTTCCGCTCGGTAAAACAAACTGGCTAAGCTCCCATAATCAGTCCGGCCGAGTGCTTTTATCATGCATCTCGGAAACCCGGATAATACGAAGTGATGACTGACAGTACAGTACTACTGTACTGTCATCCTAGCTACTAGCGGAGTCACGGTTCCGATCAGAGACGGGTCAGGCTAGGGGCTATCAGAGCCCATAATAATAACCCTGAACCTAAAGTCCGGCATGATTTATACCGATGTTGAGGACTACGAGACCCACGATTTTCGGGACCCCGGTCGATGTCTAAGGTGCATATTTGAGTTTTGAAGAGATGTCAGGGCCTAGCAGACATCGTACTAGTACGCATACACAAGTAGCATGCCATGGATTCTCCCAATGGACACCCTTGTACCGAAAGTCGCTCGGAGATGATTTGCAACGATGTTGTGGACTACGAGACCCATTTTGGGGTCAGGACCCCGATCGCGTGTCTAAGGTGCATATCGTTGAGGTTTGAAGAGATGCCATGGTCTATGGGTCCAATTTGGGATCCCCGGGGTAAATTTTAATTTAAGTCATCGTCATCCGTCATACGACGGTTTTGTCATAGGTGTCACGATAGGCTCAAGCGAAAGCGGAAGCAGTCTCCCAGCCCCCTACTCGAACCCCGCCCCCCCCAAGGGGAATAAACAATTCCCCTTGGCCCCGCCCGACCCCCGCGCCGGCGAGGGGGTGTGTCGACTATCACTATGTCTGTCAGTCCAGTGATGGTGTGCCGGAGAAAAAAATAAAAAGATCGGCATGTTGTGATATTTTCAATACCTCAACTCACAACTCTTCTCACTGCAGTTCAACAGTACTTGTCTCGGACGTCCATCGTGTCACAAGTAATCTATCTTCTTTCAATCTTTTCTGCCCTTTCGCATTGTAGAATGTCGACGATGCTATCACAGTCAGTGGCAACTTTGACCGCATCTTCATATTTGCATCGCCCCAAGCGGGGCCTCCCTCGAATAGTGCAACGTGTACCGACACGCGGAGTGAAGTCGACTCTTAGACGCGTTGTCTGTAGTGCGGACTACGAGTTATTGTACTTCGATGCTCGTGGTGCTGCGGAAACTTCTCGCATCTTATTTGCGGTATCTGGTAACGCGCCCGACTGTGCGAACGAACCTTTGTAGCTCGTGGTTTGAGAGATGGGAGGACATGCCCTTGTTTGGATGTGTTTACTGTGGTGCCTTATACCGTTTGGCAAGTATATGACATGTCGTCACACTTAGCTTGTTTTTCTTCAGAAATACTTGAATTGATCTTCTGGAAAGCTCCGTTTTATGATATCCGCAGAGCGTTGATAGCAAGCCTCGAGTTTTTATGTCAAGTAAAGCAGTGGCCGCTTTTGTATAGGTGTGCAATATGAAGATTCGCGGTATAAGTTCAGCTTCGTGGTATGGCTTTCTCCGAATTTCTGCGGACTTCTTATGTACAGCCCCTCTTGAAAAGAATGCCATTGTGCAACCTGCAAACAGCTTGGTATTGCGACGTCAGGGATAGGATAATTGCAGTCTTTGTCGCATATACAGACACGTGCGTCTGCCGACTTCCGAGTCGCTATCCTTCCTCTTCTCTAAGCACAGATTTCTGTTGAACTTCGTAGGAAGGTAAGCCGAAGGTAGAAGACAGGCACGCTGAGGACAAGGCCGCGGGACGTTTCGAGGCGAATTTGGTGCGAAAACTTTTAGCTACCTAAGCTCTTGCGTCAGATCGATGCAAATTTTCCTCACGTGAGTTGATCGTGTTTAGAACACGAAATTGACTGTGCTTACTTGCACACGATACCTTTGCGTAGCGTGCCGTTTCTATGTCGATTTCCCTCCGGGAAAGGCGTGTAAGTTGATTCGAGGGGAGAGAACGTCAATGGTTGCCCTGGCAGGACCGTTTGCCTGTGTTGAAAGTCAACGGTAGCGCGATCGGCCAGTCAAAGGCGATAGAGCGATATCTGGCACAAGAGTTTGGACTCGCTGGTAGCAATTCTATCCAGGCCGCTCAGGTATCATTTTTGGGCTCCCTGCTTGTTGGTCACGCAACAACCCAACTGCAAACAGCTGCGGGGCGTTTCATGCCTGCCCTGAAAGCCACCTGGCGGAGAGCGCAATTTTCATTTAAAGTCGTTGAGAACATGAAAAAGTGTTCAGATGTACAATTCATGTCTAAGGCTGCGATTTGAACTCGTGTAGATTGATGCATACTGTGAGCACGTCCGAGACATCAGCACAGCATACGGAAAGGAGCGCGGAAGTCCCTTTGCGCCCATGTCCGACGAGACCAAGGAGAAGATTGAGAAGTGGTTTGCAGAGACATTGCCAGGGTGGTTTGAACGCTTGGAGAAAGCGACGGGTGCGTCCAGTTCCCTCCCTCAGAACCAAGTCACGGCCAGTTGCTGCGACACACCATCACGAAAATTGAACGCTGCCACCTCTTGTGTGAAAGTCAAGTCGAACAGAAAATCCCTCTGCTCCCCGAAGGCTCCCTTTGCACTAGTTTTCTCATAGGGTCTCTAGCAAGATTGCTTGAAGAGGTATGACACAGCTGCAGAGCCTTATAAGAGGTGGCCGCTTAATAGCAAAGCTGCAACGGGTGAGGTGAAGTTTAGCATCGTACCGAGACGCACGATAGTTCTGGGAGATGCAGCTTTCTATAAGAGCACTTTGTAAAGTTCTTCTTGTGTTCGTGGTGCTGCACCAGGTCCTGACGGCTTCGCTGTTGGAGAAAAGTTATCCCTCGCAGATGTGTGCTTGCACCAGCTTGTGACAGCAGGTAAGACACAACTTGATCGGCACACAAATCTAGTGGAACGCAATATTCTCCGACATGTTTTGCCGCATTGCCATATGAAACGCCGAGGAAAGCAGAACGAATCGCTGGATAGTCTCCTTTCTGTTCCTAAGTGAATGTATGGCTGGCTTAACTTGAGGTGAAAAGTCCGTTCAGGATGACGGTTAGGGTCAGGTTCAGGGTCTCTCTCTGTGTGGAGTAACGGTTCAGACCTTCTTTGTGGAAGGCTGGGCACCACGTGCGCTTCTGTTTTTCCCAACTTGCAAGTCAAGTAGTTACGGTAAAGGCTTAGTGTTTCAACAATCACTTGCATAGGCATATTGCTTGGACTTCTTTGGTTTGGGTGGCAGGGTCCTAAAGGGGAGTGGCAACATGGTGTTGATATGTTGACCACAGGTACCATGGGCTCCGATGAGCGCTCGTTAGCCAGTTTGTGTGAGTATCCCAAGTTGGATGCCGTTGTAAAACAAGTGAGCTCCATCCCTGGCTTGCAAGAGTGGGAAGCTAACCGTCCTCAAACCATGTTTTAAGCTCACAGTACCTGAATACAACTGTTCCAGATATAGTGTGCACACTTAAACGATATTTGTCTTATATCATGCCATGATGGATGATTTTAGAATATAATCACGTGATATACAGTCTAATTGATACAGTATCTAAGTATGTGCCGGTAAAGTCATGACAGGTGCATTGAGATCAATTGACATGACGTGAGGCTCATGCTACACGACAATTGGTCAAGGAAGTAAGCATGGCATCCATCATGAGAGTCCTAGGCGTGATGGATGACAAGAGTCATGTCACCTGCTCCTCGAGCGTACAGCGACCCGGATGGAGTTTTGAGGTCCTGAAAACTATGATGGCATCAGCAGATCAGAGTTTGGGGTGGCCCGAACCTGATACCATTAAATGAGAAACGATTGAATCTGTCGGTCACATATTTTTCTCTCAATAAAATGAATTAATGCGACGTCAGCTCAGATATTTGTCGCAAATAGGTTTGCTTCGTGTCTAGTGGCAGTGCGGATTGCGATGTCCAACAGTGCATCCATGTGAGATCCAGAAGGTATTTACGATAGAATCATTGCAAACCACCAATCATTTTCGTGAATTTGACGGCATCATGTGCACAAACAGCGAGAGAGCAGCAGTTCCGTGAACTCTTTCGAGGGAGCACCGCGTTATTCCATAACATTTTTATGTTCGCTGGTGCTGCATAGCAGAATTTAAACAGGCCTTTTCATGTTTTTGTTCCTGAATATGTTATGTAGCTGGTGACTTATGGGAGGGAACCCACACCGTTTCCTTTCTCGGGAGACTGAGATGCGGAACGGCTGATTTGCCTTGGAAGTATTCTTTTGATTGTGATTGGGGAGTCTTGTGACGCAGGATGTCTTGTTCGCGCACGGCACAATCGACGCGATGTGCACGGTTTTGCAGGCTGACAACATTCCATTATGGCACTAGTGTCTCTAGGTCTGTGAACTTACGCCGTCGCATCGCAGCCCTTCTTTTCGCTCAGTTTGCATAGTGATATTAGCTCAATTTTCGGAGGTCTCCGTTTGAATCTGAGATATCACTCCCTAGTCATCAGTATCGTGCAGGTCGTTTTATTTTCTTCAGTCCATAGATTTCCCGTTCGTCTGATTCTTGTGAAGATTACCTCGCACTGAAGGCCCTGTAGGCAAGAGCACTCGAACGGCCTAAAATGCCCAGCCTGAACACATGAGGGGTTGAATTCCGACCTGCTAGCCGGTCGATTCACGTTGAACTGCTGACAACCCCGAGGCACGGGTACATATTTCGGCCCTGAGATTATGTTCCCAAGCCTCGTTTTGCCACGAAGCATTCAGCGGGTAGCACTTCATTTTTGTCGCGAGGTATTTTTATTTGTCGCATCGTGCGACAAAACGTATATTTTGGTGAGCGACAAAAATGAGTGTGGTTCTCATGATTGTCGCAGCTGCGACAACAGTGAGTTCGACCGTTTTCAAGACAGCAGAATTTTCGACCATGCAACAAGCATCTCGCCAGCGAGTAATAAATATTTGAAATACCCGCACACGATAAAAGCAGAAATATCAGGTACAAGATGATAAAATTGAACCAGTTGCACACGCTACGAGAAATAGCACACATGAAAAACAGGCGTTCGAAAAGAGTAAGCAAAATCCCTGCAAAAGTACAAAGAGCGAAGTCAGTGAGAGCGGTGGCATTTGAAACCACACTGCACACTTTGTGCAGTTTTCGCCCTCGTGTAAAGTACTTGAGTGGTTCTGATGCCGCTGGCGACATTGCTAGCAGCAACAACAATTCGCCAGCGGCATCAGAAGTATACCGCAAGAAAGAAAACCTGAACAATATGAGGCGCTGCTTGAAAAAAGGTTTCGAATTGCGCCGAAATCGTCGGGCTGTAATACAGTCCGTCAGCCTACAAGCATGTTCGACGATGGGCACCTCTAAGAGGTACAAGTACCGCCAGCAATGTTGCTGGCGGCATCGCCGACACAAAGCGCAGCAACGAAGGCAGCCTGTAAAATAACGAAGCGCTGCTCAGCAAGTATGTTGGTATTTTGACCGAAACCGGCGGGCTACAGAGAAGCTCGCCGGTCTCCAAGCATCCCTACTATGAAACACACGAACGGATGTTCAGCTGCGGATGCGATGGCAACGCAATTTGGTCCCCCCGTTAGGTCCCCCCCGCACAACACAGTCAGCCCAGTATTCGCCAAGCAGCAGTGATGCAAATAAAAATGATAGAAATGAAAACAAAAAGTATAGAGCTCGGAACGAACAGAGACAGGAGGTAGAACTGCTGTTGCTGGGCGCCGCAAACTGTACTCATGGATAATAAAGTGGATTCTGGAAACCTAGATAGTAAATACCCGACAGAATCTGCTAATTGTAATTACCAATCCAACGGTCAGTCAGTCCCAGGATACCTGAGATCGGTCACACAGATTTCTTTTGCGTCAGAATCGTAAAAGTTAGACTAAGCCTTGAGGAGGGAGCACTGATTTGAGTCAAGTTTTGCGACAAATTCGTAATTGGAAATTCCGTATTCTTCGTGGCGAAAAGGCGAGAGCGCACACGACAGCCTGTCGGACAGCGACAGGATCAGACATGTATCGATATGCGAAAGCCGATGCACCGGTCCACATTCAGAATGTGGACCGCTGCACTCATATACTGTCACAGCCTCGAACCTCGAGACGTGTTGCGACAAATTCATAATTGGAAATTCCGCATCTGCGGACTTATGGCTTTTGCGACATATATATATTAGGTCGTGACATGTTACTGCCTATGTTTACTTAGTGCTTGTCTCACCATATAGATGTTCACATGCTATGCATTTTCATTTTTCAAGCTTGCTCCCAATCGACCCACCTCCTCCCACGCTCAAAGAAGAATGCCTAGTCCACACTCTCGCACGGTAGTTGACAAAAAGCAGATACTATTTCAGCTTGTTCTCCCGTTCATTCGGGTCAGGTACAACAGGCGAGCAGTACAAGAGAGAATGCTAGTACAAGAGGGATTGCCACATGACAGATCTTCTCTGACTTCCGACCAACTTGAACAACTTGATCGTCAAACCGAAGAGCAATATTACCGTGATATTGTTTTTTACCTATGAAATGACGGACGTGACGGAGGGTGCCTTAGTTAGTGATTATAGTAACGCTATAATATGGTGTACGACCATTGGTTGCTGACTTATGGCTTTTGCGACATATCTATATTGTAGCACTACTAACACTAGCAAACATTCTACTTGTAATTAAACGAATAGACAACGTTCATGCAACAATACCCATTTGATGATAGTTGTATAGCCGCATTTTTTTGACGCGGGGCTTGTGTTTATGAACACACCAAATCCAAAAAGATATCTCTCTCCGTTGATTGCTCGATGATCGCTCGAACCACAATAGCAAACAGCATAATAAAGGCATACCGTACCGCACAAACGCATATCGCAACCTACGTGTCTGCCACGTGTCTGCATTACACTGCGCCTTATGATGACGTGGCAGGTCACCAGTCGTCTATAAACCGAGAATAGTAGCAGAAAAGCACCGTCTAAAAACATGCATAATGGTTCACGTATCCCCAATTGTTTGTTGCATATCTTCGTGGTATAATTCGGAATTGTTAAACGTGTCTCTCATTGTCGGTTACGCACGATCGGTCGATACAATCCTATGTAGGACTGCTGAGATCGGTAAAACCGTTAGATTAAACGCGGGAGCTTTCGCCCAAGACGCACACCTCTGGCCTTGGAGCATCGATCGCATTTAGAATTTTTGGGTTAAAAATCACAATTAGTTATTCTGCTTATGACCCATATTCGTGGTATCCATCAGATGCTATCGTATCATTGATTGGCCGGTAAAGCGCGAACTCTCGACACAATCCGGGGTAGGACTGCCGGTGACATCGGTAGGAAATTTTGAAAACGTTTTCCAACGCCACAAATTTTGCTAGGGTCCCGATTGGTGGTCATCGTGCCGAAAACGGAACAAAATGTGGATATTTGTAATTGTCAGTGATTCCAGCCATCGCAAAATTACTACCTTTCGTTACGCGCTCATAACGTCATAAGTAAAAGTGGGTGCAGTGAATGGAATTTGCTGAGTTTGCTGCGGAATCGTTTGATCGCTCCACCCGATCTTCTACATACTCAAAAATGGATAGCGGATATTCATGGTCACAAAAATAGCGTTTAGTTTAATCTTAATTTTACTGGACTGTGGCGGTATGTTCGGCGCGATAATTTCAACCATCGTATGCAGTTGTCCACGTTCCAAATGTGGGACGGTCATGGATTTTCCTAAGGTTTGTCATCTTATCATGATATGTCATACTGCCACGGTATGTCACACTATCATTTCATGTCATACTATCATACCCATCATACTGTCATCGCCTATCACGTGATTGTTCCGTCTATATATCCTGGTATGCAAAGCTAAAGGCTAGCATACGGCAAAGCCAAAGGCTATTTGCGAGACAAAAGTAGAAGGTGCGCTGACTATATGTATATCGTTGTGATTCCTGCCATCATTCGCCATATTCCAATCAGCTACGGTTATAGAGCCAAGACTATGACAACTTAGGCGTTTGTCGTGATGATCCGTCCACCTTCAAACTTACAATTTGAAACGGACTCTCGGAAGAAACTGATTGTTAACCTGTTCAGTTTCGTTTCATAGAACCACTTATCACAGAAACTGTTGTATATCAAGCAATGTTTCTTCGTCCCGGACGTCTTATACACTTGGCCCTGCCGAGTTCACTGCGACCAAATCTGTTTGCAAGTAGGAACGGGAAGGTATTGGTTAAACCGTCTAATTCTTCCCTTCTTGCAGTACTCCGGGACTCCAAATTCAGAATTGTCGGCAAGTGCAACTTTGCCTTCAAACACTTTGAATCTGTTTTCAGCGACTTAATTGACCCAGAGTTGCGATTCCATCTCCAACGCTTTAGGCGAGAGAGCATACTCCCACACCTCGGTTATTTACGTTATTACTGAGGTGTCTAAGGGCCTTCGTTTTCATCGGAGTTTTTGCTTAAGACTTTCAGGCCACAGGGATTCAGCCTTACGTTGCCTATTGATCGAGGCCTGAACCTTGGGAGACCTCGTTGTAGAAAGCTTTCGCTTGCGAGTTGAACTCCTCTGGGTTATCCAAGTAACAGGCATGGCCTACGCTAGCCACAGATGTACAGTTAGTCAAACGAAGCAGCGCAGCAGATGTCCAGAGCAGCACGCAAAGCCCTACAAAATACGCCGACACCATACGTTGGGTCAACGCAAAGCGCGAGAAATTAAGTAGCGAATACCTGCATTTTCAAATACTATCTTCTTGCTTTGAGGGAAAACACTGCTGTAGGTCTTTGCTTTTTGGCTCTCGGGGAAATCCTTGTCACCCCACATGACGAGTACCGGCATGTTCAGATCCTTGCGTCTTGAAAGTTGATGACCAGCTACCTCCAGTCCTCCAGCGGCAATCGGAAGGTATCCTGCCACACGTTCCGGGGTTGTCGTAATGAATGGGATAGCATATGTACCTCCCATCGAGGCTGCCACGATCAGCACCTTGCCGAGTGCGAGCTTGGTGAACAGTGCTTCGACGAATTTCGCTTTGTCCTCCGCTCTCAGTAACTTTGCGCCAGTAGTCTGCTAGGAGGCAAAATCCATGCTCTATATGTTACGAATTTGAGGGAGTTATTTTGCACTTCGACATTTTGATTGCTTGTTACCATACGACTTGCTATTCAGGGAGTTGATATTCAGGAAGTAGCTTCATCGCCACCGATAAGACAGAAGGACACGCTGCACAGATTGATGTACAAGTGGGAAAATTTCGCTTTCACTCTGATATGGGGAAGACGGAAGACAGAGGGAAAGGAAGTCGTGCACCTTTGCAAACCCTGGCAAGTCCACCGCGAAGGCGTGGGCCCCAGCACTTGCCATCGCGTCGATGGCCCCTATCTGCTCCCACGTATCACTAGAAAAACGAGCTCCATGAAAGAACATGACGCTAGGGCGTCCCACGGACCCCTGCCCTGCTTCGCGGTAGTGCACTGTTGAAGGCGCCAGAACCCTAGGTCAGGGCTTTTCTGTTTCACGAATATATTCCACAAGCGAGTAGTGAAAGATTCGTGAAGGCAGAAGCACCACGAAAGTTTTCTTTGGGTTGTTCCGCTGAAGTTTTGAAGCTTGGAAAGCAAAGAAGACCACAGGATGTTACCAGTAATATCTTGAGCATTATTCCTTCCGTGTACCTCCATACTGCTTGGACACGCACAGCGCATAAGCACACGCCGCCATCAAGGAGCAAACACTGATTTGAGCAAAAAAAATGCAGTTTCGACGTGAAGCGTGGTTGCTGAAATGGAATGCAATACACAGATACCCATAAAAATATACTATTCCTCTTTGGAATCAGGGTGCCGCAGCTTACCTCACCACGACGTGCTTTTCGACGGATGCAAAGGAATTTGTGAAGGTCAAAATCACGCCCAAGACTCCAAAGATGAACTTCATGATGCGTACTCGAGCACAATTTGTTGCTTGATGAATGTGAAGCTCAAGAAGTGCGCTTCATACGAAAGAACGGAACCTTCGCTTGCCTTCCTTAGAGAGGCGCAGCTTTATAACCTAACCCTCATTTCATAGATATATCCTAGCTTCCTAGGTTGAAGGTTCGATACATCGATACATCGATACATCGATACATCGATTGATTGTCGATACGGATAGGTCAAGCCGGAAGAGCCATGACGCTCGAGCCGTGTCGTGGCGATATTGACAGCGACATCGATATTGTGAGACTCAGACTGATGAATGACGATGACGGACGGCACGGGGCGGGGCGGGGCGGGATCGGGAGCGGGAGCGGGATCGGGAGCGGGAGCGGGATCGGGAGCGGGAGCGGGAGCGGCATCGACATCGACATCGGGATCGGGCTTCGGGGGACTGTATCGCGTATCGGTATCGTATGCTTAATCGTTAATGCTATAAACCTCAAACCTGTCGTGTCGTGTGATGAGCATCTGATCTCGATCGATTGTTGTCTGTCTCGTCGTCGTGTCTCTCGTCTGTCTGTCGTGTGAGAGAGACTACTGATGAGACGCACGCGCACCTTCCGTTCGTCTATGAGTTTAGAGTTATCAATCGTGCTTATCGTGATGAAACTACTGTAAAACAACGAGGGAGATAAGAGCAGGCATAGACAGCACTAGAACTCTCAACAATTTACCTCTCAACAATTTACAACACAGATACCGTTATCATCCAGTCCGACGCGCGAGTCCTTGTAGTAGGACAATCTAGTTGCAATTTCCTTCAGACACTGCGCGTCACTTGCGAGAAAAACGTATCTGCTGCGTCAGTGGAACTGCGCTGGCGCAACACGAATATGTATGCCCAAAAGGATACTGAGACGTTGGTGGCTACGAGGTTGAAGGAGCCCTGGTCAGCCCCCTTTTTTGCCGGAAGTCTCACCAACGAAGTTGCAGAAAATGTGATATCTCGCTACGATGGTCTCGAAAAACACGTGCGGCTACGAACAGTTCTGGCAGCCCTATCCCTGAAGAAAGGCCCTCAGCGGAATCTACGCCCCTCACTTATTAGCTTAGCGAGAGAAGCAAAAAACGATGAGGACGAATGGGTTCGTGTGATTGGACACGCCGTTGGGGAGTTCTCTGGACCACTCGACATGAAAGCCGTGGCTGAAGAGTTTCCACAGGTGTTTTCACGTTCTTTCTAACGATCCTTCACTGCCTCTGAAGCTGTTATCCTCACCAAGATAACCTGCAGGTCGCTTCCATGATGCAAAGCCTGGAGAAAAGGCTGCAAGACTCTGACGGAGTGGACCTGGGAAGAACCCCAGAAACGCGACCTCTTGAGGTGCCCTCGTGCAACGCTGATCCGAACCCCTTGATTGGTCTTCTTGCAATATATGGGCAGTGAATATACAAATTGCTTAAGAATTTCGAGCCAGGTGGCACTGTTGAGAGCACCACTCAATATGTTGCGCGGATCAGCACGTAAGCGAGTGTGCCACATCGTTTCTCGCCGACGTTGCCATATGCGAACTCTCCTGGTGTTTCTGAACGCTGTTGTCCCACCTGGTTATTTTTGGGCAAGAACGTGGCTAATCTCGCTTATGCACCGACAGGATGCTTACTTGACTTCAAACCTCACCGCTGCACCGTCCTTGCGCCCTCATCGCCACTTCACTCTGCGAGAAAACGTCGGAGTCGCCGCTCGTCCACTGTTCCCTGGGCAGCGTTTGGCAGCGGATGCAGGAATCTCGACAAAATCTTCTGTGCAAGTCTCTGCTTCCAGTCGAGGGCGCCACGGATCGACCACTGCAGATAAGCGCGAGCATAACAGGGGAGGCGGTGCCGCTGCTTCCTCCGAATGGGGGAGAGAGGGAACCCTTACTTCCAGCGGAAGTGGCGCGTTTGCAAGCCGAATAGGCAGCTCCATGGCCAAGCCCGGGGGCATGGTACGCCAAGGTTCAAGTTCTCACCTGCAAGGAAGACGCGGCCCGGAGCGAAAAAAAAGTCGCATTCAGGCAATAGATATCAACGAGGTGTGCGCCCGTCGTGGTGCTCCCTTGTTGCCCTCGTCTCTCTGCTCCCCGCCCTGTGAAGCTCTTGGGGGCTCTGTATTTGGTGCGGCCTTGACGGCGAGGCCTTTCTGAGGAAGAGTACCCCCGGCTCTTCGTTCGACCCGAAGCTCCGCACGTCCAGGTTTGTTCGCGCGTCCAGGTTCAGGTTTGTGCGCACGTCCAGGTTCGCGCGTCCAGGTTCGGTTTGTCCGCACGTCCAGGTTCGCGTTCCAGGTTTGTTCGTGCGTCCAGGTTCAGGTTTGTTCGCGCGCCCAGGTCCAGGTTTGTTCGCGCGTCCAGGTTTGTTCGCACGAGGCGGCCGCTTCGTCGTCAAACCGCCACTTTCGTTTCGCTCTCGCCTGTCGGGTGAGTTCGTTGCATATCGCATATCTGTTCAACGCGGACTCTGCACTACTTCCATCCGCCTCCTCGCGATCGCGACAGCGTTCACATGAGGTTACAACCTACCTTGTCCTCCGCGCAATAATATGGGTTTCACCCTCCTGCCGATGAAAGCTCTGCTGGGCGCAGGCGATCGAAGCACTGCATCAGCGATCTGGCTCTGCGGATGCCTCTCGTCTGGATACGGAGAGAGAGGAGGATGCTGAAGAAGGGGAGCTTCCCCCGGAGGAGCCTTACGTGTCTGTCGAAACAGAGGGGAACGAGTTGAGCTCCAAAGAGCGGAGACGCGCGGAGGAGAGGTGCGATCTCCTAATTCTTCGTTCCGCCCAGTAACGTGGGTGGCTGCACGCAGCATGAAGCAATGAGTGCCCAACCGACACGGCATCTCACCCTGCCGGAGTACCACCCAACAGCACCCAGCCAAAAAGATCCTTTTGCTGTGAACCAGTATTCCCAATACCAGGAAACCATTACACGCCGTCACTCTCCAAAACGTACAACCAATGCAAAAACTCCTTTAAAACACGGCTCCCGAATACTCCCGAATAACGCCCAAGTAAGAATGTGCGGTCACGCTACGCCGACGCTCCGCAGCAGCGCCCGGCCGCGCTGGGTCCCCGGCCCTGCAGGAGTACCGCCCACTGTCAGCGGCGCTCCGTGTTGTCGTCTTCACGCTATGCCGACACTCCCAACGTGGATGTCTCGGGTTCGGTTAGTGTCAATGCTCGCTGTCGGGTCTTTTGAGGCAAACTTTTTGGGGGCGTTGCCCTCATAGTTTTCTGTGAATTCAGCAGTTGGGACAGGCTCTGATATGGACTGTTCGGATCACCAGCAAGGAGCGCAAGCGGCGGGAGCGAGATGCAAGGCATGGCGCTCAGGCGACTGCGCAGGGCGTGCCCAAGCGGCCCCGTGCTGACCTGGCCGCACCCTCCACATTTATTGGACAGCAATCTGCCAGCGGTATCTCACGAGGTAGGACACCGTTCTACACCACCTG
>LGRX02000347.1:47658-73232 GCA_001247695.2 Cymbomonas tetramitiformis
GCAGCATATGGCATCTCATCAGCTTCCGTGCCCACGGGGCGAGGTTGCTGGCCGTGCCGGAGCCAACAGTGAGCAGCTGTCGGGAAGGCGACGACCGGATGGTGAACTATCGGCCACCGGGAGGGCTTGGGACACACAGGCGACTGTGGGATGGGACCCCAAGTAGGAACAGTGCGGCACAGCAGTTGCAGGGCAAGTGTGGAGCGCATTGTTCAAGTTCGCAGCTTCCTCGCAAGGCATCCAGTGCAAGGGCTTCAGTCATGTTGGTGGCGGGGGCGCAGGTTCGGATGAGGGCAACCCAGTTTATCATTCTCAGCCCCTTGGGACAGCCCTTGGGGATTCTGGCCGTGGCGTGGGTGGGCAAGCTCTCTTGAGCCAGGCTCTTGGGCGTGTAGGGGGCAGCGGGGTGTTACCGAATGTGGGCTTGGTGGTGAAGAGGTGGCTCGAGTGGCGGAGGTGAGCCGGCTTCAGAGACACAGCAGCAGTGCGCCGGCAGGGCAGTCGCAGAGGGCGGTCCTATACGTGAGCTTGGTGGTGGAGATATGGCTCGCGCAGCTCGGGGGGCAGGGATGAGCCGGCTTCAGGCACAAGCCAGCAGTGCGCTGGCGTTGCGGATGCAGATGGGCTCAGGTGGCTCAGCGTGGCTTAGGGGGTCCCATTCTTCACGAGTGAGCTCCGGAGATTCCGGATAAGTGTCCCGAAGTGTTTGCTGAGTTCTTTGATCCCCGGCGTGGGTACATAGTGCAGCCGGTCTGCTGCGGCTATGGGGTGCCAAAGGAGTCGGTACAAGGATAAGCACACACACTATGCTTGTCGCGAGATCACAACGCCATAACAAGATGTCGCACATATGCATATACGTATATGTGTGTTACGGCACCAGCGTGCCGCTGGCATATATGCCAGCCAACTTTTGCACCCCAGATGCCTCTAGCCGGTGAAAACAGACTTCACCATCGAGTGCTCATTGGTGCTAGCAAACCTCCCGCAGCAGCCGAAGGCGCGCCCATGGCGTTGCCCATGGCGTTGCCCATGGCGTTGCCCATGGCGTTGCCCATGGCGTTGGCACAGGCTTCCTTGTTCCCAAATCATTGGCTCCGGGCCAGAGTAGGGCCGGGAAATTAATATGCTCATACGCCCAAAGGGCGTGGGCGTGGTTTTTTAATTTTCTTTTTCAAAAGAATTGGTTGGCATATGCCAAGCAGCGCGCTGGGCCATGAGGAGGCAGTAACAGCTGGCACAGGCGTGCTTGTACCAGCGCAATTAGTATGTACAAACGCTCCTGTACCAACGATTTTGGCACAGGCGCATCTGTGATAAAATTGGTTGGCATATGCCAGCGGCGTGCTGGTGCCGGAACATATATTTACATACGGATTTATTCATTTGTGTGATTTGCAACTAATTGTCTTAATCGCATGCCATGATGATTACTGCATTTGTTCGTTTACGTTGTCATCTTTATTTAAATAAATTTGACAGTCTTTATCCGTCTCTCTCAAACAGCCAATCACATTGTTATCCCTGGATTTTTTCATGACACGATGACAAACCTTGGAGGTGACACTCGTGCAGCATTTACGATGTGATGTGTAACCTCGTCCGTATTTCATGAAATTCACACAGCCTGTGCCACTGGCTGTGACAGTGCCGGTTTGAACTGTCCAAGAGTTGCCGACATCCTAACAAGTGTACAAGAAGGAGTCCGAACAGACACAGACGCAGCGATGTTCTTTTTACACTTCCCACCTCACCCCACCCAGAATCTCTGTGCTGTTGCGATGGGGAATGTGCACTTAACAAGATATAACAAACACATTCAAAAATAGACTTTAAGTAAGTCTGGTTGGTGGTTTCGCTACAGCATCAGCTAGACAAACACGGTCTATTTAAAGAATGCATGTTGTGTGCATTTTTGACAATTGAAATCGAGTGTACAAAAGTAGAAATCGCAGTGATCAAGTGACCTCCCAGGATGAATGATGAACAGTACGCCGTGCGCGCGTGTATGGTGCCGTGCCGGCAACGTTGGAGCCGTGGGCCTTATTCCGATGTTTACATGCTATTATCGCTTCAGAGCACATGCAAAATAAATAGTACAAATCCATTTCATCAATTCTCAAAATAGCGGGCTCCAGAGCAAGCAGATTCGAGCTTCAGCTGAATACTGGAGCGGGGAGTAATATATGCAAGTGCGTTGTGGTGAGCAAGAGGTGATATGTATAGTATACGCGATCCCTCGCCATGCACCAGAAGTGCGCGTGCAGCGCGCATCACAGACGGTGTGAGAGCGAGCAGGGAGAGTCAAAGGTGCACCGGGAAATGAATCAGGGGCGCACTGTGAATTTTATCTCCGATAACGCTGGCGAAGATCTGGATGAGAATGATTTGAACGGTCTCCGCCCCGAACAGGCCTAAGCCAAATGCCGTCGCCCACATGACGAAGAACTCGTTCTCGGCCTCGGTGCTCATCATTTCCCGGATCAGCATGGCGTAGGTGAACAGAGCCCAGGCGATGACCAGCCACAGAACTGCTATGGTACAATACGCAAAGTGCTGCATGCTCGGTTGCATGAGCGAGCCGAGCTTGGTGATCGCCGGCGGCAGGGCGTCGTCTTCAGAGACCCTTCTGGATGCAGCGCCCTGCACCAACCAAGACCGCCGGGAGTCGTCGGAGCCTCGCCTCGCCTGACAACAAATAAGCACATTCTGTTGGAGTGGATGGCCGGACATGATGGCTCCGGCATTGCCGCGCAATCATTTGCATTGTAGAAGTTGATACCGACGGTACTTTGCGCACTGCGCATCTGCATACTTGGCGTTGCATGCGCTTGGAGGGTATGGCTGAGGCGCATGGTGTTTACAGTGCACAGAAAGTATGTGGCATCGACGTTGATGTTAGCATTCTCGGTCTCACATTTCCCTAAGGCTGGCTCAGTGGCTGGATGTTACATATTATGGCCGTGGATGTGCACCGACATTCCAAGGACTTTGACGGATCTTGCGTAGCAACTTCGACTCCTTCTCAAGCGGCCGGATATCCGAGATTCGCGGAGTTGTATCTCCTATAATGTGGGTATTGTACTATACACATACTGCTCGCAAGTACGGGGAACGTTCTTTTAGGTTGTAAATGTTTACATTGGATCGTAGACGAGTTCTAGTGTTCCGTGCTCAGAGTCAGTGACCTGGTGGGAGTGAAGCGGATGTGACGCACGACAGCTGAAGACACCGATAAAAATGAATGCAATGACCTGCATCCAGCTAGGCCGCAGTTCTATTCCCTCCAGCGTTCGCATCACTCACACCCGAGAGTCGCTGCTTGTTTTGAGGGAGAGGTGGTCACTCGACAGTATTTCAGTGAATCTGACTTTAGTGTGTGAACTGATTTGGGAGGACATTCAACGAGCACCATGCAGTGCCATCTACAGGCAAAGCAGTGACTCGTGTAAATAAAGGAAGTAAGGTCGAGGGCTCGATGTGGACACCACTAAGTGCATTATTGGTGGATCAGAGTTCATTCTCAACGTGTGTATAAGTATGGCCCGCCACGGGAGAGCTCGAGCTCGCGCATACTTTGTATTAGTCTGTGCCCGTGGTGGGATTGGAAAAATTACTATTCATGACGAAGCTGTGGGAGTGAATGTGTGCGCGGTTCGTACCAATGTGCACCAGCAGCAGAAAGTGGATGCAATGACCGCCTGCGCATGGAACGACTTCACAATCATGACCTTGATGATGGCCACGAAGGTCACGGCGATCGCCTTGTTCATCTTCTCGAATTTGAAAAAAAGCGCAAACAGCGTGAGCAGCACCGTTTGCAGCGCAGCGGTCGTGGTGCCCACACTGGCAGCGCACTTGTTGGGCAGCTGTGTTCCATCAGCCACATGCACATCCGCATATTAAAGCACATGCTCACGTCGCGCTGCATGCCATACTGCCACGCAGTATCACCAGAGCTATATATACAAATTAAAACTGGCATCCCAATCTGCAGAGGTATCTAATCTTCATGGCAATCAGATAGGCAAATCGCGACAGACTTGACTGCTCTTCTCCTGCCGCGGCTGGGCGGGGATCAGTGCGAGAGGATCACCGCTACACAATCATACACAATATACGCCTTTGCTGACATCATGGCGTGCGTTATTATGCCAAGGATGATCGTAAGACCTGGCACCATATGCGCATCTCGCTCGACATAGATAAGAGCACATGCACGCATCGAGGTGCGAATCGCGGGTTCCTCCACACATTCAAGTCAACCCTTACTACCACAGTACTTGGGGCAGTTACGGCACTCGGGCTTCATGTCGGGATCAGGAACACCAATGAACATCGAGCATGGCGCCAGCGAGGCAGCAGATGGAGTATATGTGCTCTGCAGTGCTTGTGGCTGCAGTGCCCGCATGGCATGGCAAGGGTGCATGCCGCATCGCCGCCGTAGTGTCTCATCCAAGTCGCGCATATACCACATTGCAGAGTGCCAAATTGACGGTACATGTACACAGGTGCACAGTGTACACACGGTTTCGCTTGGGTTTTGTCATTGGCATCCGCTTCCATGCACAGATTCTACTCGCTAGCTCGAGGGAGCTAGCTGCTGGCTTCAATCACTACCGTTCTCATATCTCAACTTCTCACACGAAAACTCGGAAGTAGGCACCCTACACCGTTTCAGCACTGCAACGGGATAACACAGGCACCATGTGGATTTGGCGTGTGGAATTCTGTGGAAATACAAGTACTCAAAATTTCACCATAGCAGAGCGCATGATACCCACCAGGTATGAAATGTACCTATTCATAGGCGCGTGAAATACACCTATTTGCATACGCAGGAAATGCGCCTATTCAAAGATGCAGGGCGGATGCAGATGACATCCTGTAGCAACCATGTACTTGACTGAACATACGCGTAGGTGCTTGCGGAAGGATTGCTCAATGCACAGGGCGCACTAGTGCAGACAAAATGTCGTACGGTATGAATTGTGGGTGAGTGCTTCATGCTAGTTTGCACGTTAGTCGGCACGTGACGGGCTTCTTGTTCGCTTTCATTTGCATGATTGACACATTGGCGCGTTTCATTCCAGGTGGCTGCCTTCGGTTCTGACAATAAGTCTGGGATTGCCACATTTGGCGAAGGGGCTGTGTTTCACGCTTCAAGGCACTGCGTGCAACACGAGGGCGCGCAGCATACTTAAGCTGTTTTTGTTGCCAGCAGTGATTCGCAGCCGCATGTAGTACGCTCTACTCACCCGCCGGATTTCCCAGTTCGTGGGGATGTTGGCATTCGCGTGCATGATGAATAAGTGGGACAGCGAGATTGTGAGCGGCGTGAGGATGCTGATCATGATTAACACCGTCCATATCCGATCTGCACATACGGCTTGTGTGTCAGTGTGAATGACGCGGAAAATGATAGCCGCATCAATCACCACCGTCGCGCATATTCTATCGGCACAATTTCCCCCTGCCCTCGTCTCACACCCTGGAAATGCGATCCCAGGGGCTGCTGCCCGCGTGACGGCTCCTTCACTGGCGCATTATGATTATCATTATTGTGATAAGAATCGTTCTGCCTCCAAGGAACATATCATTTGAGATTTTTAAAAACAAACTGAGCCTCGATTCCTTCTACACAACAAGTGCTAGACATGTAGAATTGTCGATACTGTTAGGTGCCGTTTTCACTGCCAATCGAGAGCCTTAATATCAACCGTCGATTGATGTGCCTGGCAAGCACACGGCGAGAAACTACTTGCTGCGATTTTTACCGTTCCCACGCGCAACTAGTTTGTACTAGAGGCGCATCTACCCCTACCCAAGGATCTCCGACAGAAACCCTCTACAATATAATTCCCGTGAAAGCTCAAGCAGCAGGCCAGCGACACTCGCCACCGATCTGAAGCTCCGCAAAAGCGTTTACCCCTAAAAACAGCGCACAACTAAAATTTGAGAGAACACCTATAGCAGCATGCGCCCTCACTCGCGCAGAGAGTAAAGGCAGTAAAGGCATCTTATTCTAGAGAATAACATGCCAGGGGGAGAGGGCACGCGCTCCGCAAATAGGCTGCACCCTGAGACGACCGACCTGTGGTGTGTAATGATCTCGTATAAACAACGAGATGCAGCACCTCGTTGGGGTACAGCAGAGCACGTAACATCAGACACAGGTTCAGAAGAAGCGTAACGCTGAATGACGGCCAGCAAACACGACCTCCCAAAGAAGCACAGGTGCAGCGAAGGCGACTCCGGCAGAAGACTACGAGCAGGCAAATGCAGGGTGATCGCGATGCGAGCTCAGAGTGTCGAAATCGAGGGCTGATGTTCTCCAAGGGGTTCCAGTTAGTGCAGCATGTACACTCGGGACATGCCGCATCATGGATATAGAATATACGCACCCACATACGTCGCCTGGGGAAATGCTGTGCACACGAATTTGCCCTGCTGCATCAACTCCTCCGGCATCCCGCCAGCTGCACCAGAGAGCATCCAGGGCCGCGAGGGCCGGAGTAAGATCAGCACTTTGTTGTTTCATATCATTTCAGCTGGAACCTTAAACCCTAACACCCTGATGACAAAGGTATTCTCAAAACGTTTGAATCATCAGAGATACAAGTGAGTGAATTCATGATCGATCCTGGGGTAACGCTTGTGTGGCAGCGAGGGGAAACCCAAGTGAGCAATGCGGTGGGCTTCATCCTCGAGGCTCCCTGCCCTAGTCGATCTACTGCCCTTTGGTTGCTCAGAACTACCATTTCATGAATCAGAACGAAGCCGAATCGTACTTCTGTACTCCAGTGCCGCGATCCTGTGAGTAAGACCGGTAAATAGACTCGTTGCAGCTCTATCTCGCTGATTGCAACATCCTCGTCGTATGCGTCATACTGTGTGTATTGTGCTTCACTACACGCCAAGTGGCACCTTGATGACTATCAGGTACGAAACCTACAAAACGGGTGAATATAAATAGGCGCCGAGCTTCGATCCTGTCGGGAAAGTTTTAGAAGTTTGGGTGGGGGCTCGGTTGCTCTGTCCCATGCTGATGAACGGGTACGGGTCCAAAAGTTCTATACCAATTCATGACGTAACAATTCATGGCAGAACGCACAATCATATGCATTATGGTTGACGGCGCGACAATCGATCCGTCAAAGCAAACGGAGATGCCAGCTGGAGCAAGAGCTGATGGGCATGCGCCATTTATGTACCCTAGGTGGCGTGCATCTTCTGGCGAGGCCGCCCTCTGTCATCGAGGGGCATGCGCGGCTTTGCTGGGTTGTTGAGGGAGATGCGCGGTCAACTTCGATGGGTGGACGACGAATGGGGATGCGTGGCCACATCGGATGTTCAGTGGACGGCAGGGATGCATACCGTTTTCCCCGACGACCAGCGCGGCGCATGTCTGGAAGCCGAGGCAAGGAGCAGTGACATCGGAGCTGCTCGGGCAGGTCAAGTGCGTGCGCAGCTCGCGGCAGCAGTTCACGGCCTTGGAGTAGAAGAACCACACTGCAAAGAGCAGCATGCAGATGAAGGTGTTGGCCTGCACCAGGATGCGGTCAGACCGGGTGAACGGCTCCGTCGCTGAGACCAAGAAGATGGCCGTGATGGGGTGCGCTTTCACCACCCGGACGACACTGCGTTTGACGGCCCGCCAGGTTTTTACATGGCTCCTCGCCCATTTTCTAGGTTGCCCTCCTTCGAGTAAGCGTTCCCGAAACGACTCCGCTCGGTTTCCCTTCTCGCGCTCAGAGAGCTGCTCTGAGGCATACATGTCTGCAATGCGTGTCTCGTGCTTCTCCTGTACCCAGGCGTAACACCCATTCACATTCCCCAACCGCTTCTTTCCTGGCCACCTCCAACACTCGCTACCCGACTGCAGGAGCGTGCCGCGTAATACGTGGCCATCTCCGATCTATGGCGCAGAGCGTGCCGCCCGGATATAGCCGGATATAGAGCAGTGCAAAGATTTAGGCCAAACCGTCAGAAATGACAACATAGACCAACAAGTTGAGAGAAATTCAGAGAAAGGAATCATATGTAGTCATATTCAAACTGTATTATCGTCGCAATGACGCTTCGTCTTTTGAACCACACCATACTGTACATGCGATCATACCGCCCTAGCGTCACGGGCAGCACTGGCACATCCTCCAAACCACCAAGGCCTTTTGATCTAGTGGCCATGGCAGACTTGGATCGATTGGTGTCAGATCCAAAGTGCAAATCAGCCTGTATGATTGTACCTCCTTAAACTGTTTGAGCAGTATATATTTCCCCATCGTGTTCCCTTATCATAGAACTCATGTGTTTATTGCGCACATACTTTGTTCGCCTGCAGCGCCGATTCTCGGGGAACAAAATATCCGACACCAAAAATCGAACCGCCCCGGGGAAAACTTGCCGATTATATGTACTCGCACCGATGGGGGACCATGGGATTCAGCCCAAACGAGTTCACATTGCCATTGGATAAGAAGATCATAGACGCTTACCATGGCTCGTATCGAGACTATACTGAGAAGCCATGGGAGGAGGCGTGCATCCGCATGCGAGCGCAGTAGATGAAGCTTACTCCCCGAGCTAGCAGATACATTTTTATCGGCATGGGGCGGATGTTCAGAGCCGATACTCACCGCCCAATGCTGTGTATGTTCGCTTGCGATCTGCTCCAGCTCCGGAAGGGAGCTCGCCAGGGCTGGATACTCTTGGCACCGCCGAGCAATGTACTCCTCTGATTTGCTTTGGATGCTTATCTGCTTCCAGGGGGGGTCGTCGGGATTCTCTACCCAGGTGAAGGGATAAGTCCTGAGGCGCTGCACTGCCAGTATTGTTGCCCACACATCGCGAGCCACCGTCGATGAAGTGCGCGATGGGTGCATGAAAGCTGTCCGATCATCTGATGCATCGTTCAGCGGACCCCCCTCCAGGGCAAGTGCCTCCATCAGCTGACGGGGCATGCTTTCCTCCAGCACCGCTGGATCAAATGGGGCCACGGGATTGATCATCAAGTCTTCCAGTGGCCGTCCCGACTTGAGCACGGTAGCCAGGTGGATGTTCATCTTGTACGAGCCGTCGGGGCGCTGCAAGAAGAGCAGGTTCCACAGAAAGCTCCGATGATACCATCCGACGGTTCTGATCGAACCTATGAGCACCTTGAAAGTGTTGACATACCTGCCATCCCCCACAACTCAACGTATACTGAAGCATGAGGGAAGACAGTCCAGACCCGAAGTCTATGCACTCCGTTTCACTCTTCCAAGACAGAGTGACCTGGTGGCAATGTTGCACATGCAGCATAGTAGCTCTCAACAATCCGCGCACAAGGCTTGTCGCTGTCACAGGGAGCATCACTTCATACAGAAGATCATTACATTCTCCGTGGAATTTTATCGAGGACTGCTATGGCATCACCGAGTCTCAAGCCGAAACCGTGTCTTTCCATGGAATTTTGTGATGTATTGGATGAGTGAATCGTGGGCATGGGGTCGGTTTAACACTTGCTCGGCGATTTCATAACGCATCAGTTCTATTGATTGGCTCAGGGAATTATAATCACTATCGATATCGTCATACGAGCAGCGGAATGGAACGCGTGTATAGACATGGCTCGGCAACAAGACCTACCTGGTGCAGGGCGATCACGGTGCACCGGTCATAACTGCTGGTATGCGAGGGATATAAATCAGCCTAAAACGTACAGGGAGCGTCACGGGGTGTCAATGGGCCATCCACGGCAGTCCACAAACAGGGATCAGCAATAATTACCAGGGAAATGGGCGGTCACAGGGCATCTGCCACGGTAGTTGGCTAGCCAGCGTGGTCTGCATGCTAAGGTCCTTCTTGCTCAGGATGGTGTTCATACTCAGGAAGGCCTGCACGATAGCAGTGCCCAGCATCCGCTCCACCGGCAAGTGCCGCTTCTGCCACTGTCCGGCGCTTCTTCTGCCGGTCATCACTCTGGAGAGCTCGCTGCGGCGCTCTTGATCGTGACCGGAATTCTCAGCCGCGCTCGACACAGACTCGGTGCCTTGACGCCAGCCATCGCCGCTGTCACCATGACCGGCATCGTCGGTCCACTCATCCTGCATATGCTGCGCCACTAACGAGCTGATTGATTTCCTGTGGCTTTGGTGGCGGGCGAGCTGCTTCATGGAGACCGAGGTCCTCAGCACAGTGAGGTTCTTGGAGCTCTTCTTTCCTTGATCCCAGAAAAAGTTGCTCTTCGCGAATAGGCCGCCGATCCATGTTAGGCTCCGCGTCGACGACCGGCCCCGCTTCGACGATGGTGATGGCAGAGTCGTCCTTTCTACGCTCCTCCCCGCTTTCTGCTGCTGGGCATCACCGTCGACATCGTGTGAGTCTGGCTCGATGTCCCTGTCCATGGCCTCTGCAACTGCCTGAGGTGATGCCTGGGCCCCACCTCTGCCGTCGTCTGGTGCTTCCCCTGCTCCTGATGTCTCTGATGAGTTCATCGCATCCAGGGCCTGCTGCTCGAGGTAGTCCAGAGGGATGCACAGCTGCAGCCGAAAGACGTTGATTTTCATTGCCTTGAACAGCCCCCTCGCATTCAACACCCTGACTTTCTTGAAGAAGATGCCCCGACTTGCGCCCTTGCTACCTCGGCCTGATACCAATGCTGGCCTGGTGAGACCCCCCCCCAGAATATTGGCATCATTGGCGGTGTCATCCGACGCGCTCACTGCTCGGAACGGATTCCACGTCGCCTTCTTCTGGCTCGCGGTCCGCTGCAGGGCCAGAATGCTGCGCCGGACCACTTTTTTTGTGCTCCTGCTGCCATGCTCGCCATCACTGCGGGCAGAGCCGCTGCCGCGAAAGTTGCGGAGGAAAGCTAACCGCGTGCCTGCGCCGCGCCACAGCGACTTGAGGGAGGATCGTAGCAGTGGCTGATCTTGTTCCGGGGGGGCGCTGTCGTCACAGTCGGCACTTCCACTACGACCGCGCGCCCCTGCTCTATCATACCTCGCGACGACCGAGTTCGCAATACTCGTTCTGTTTCTGCTTGCATGGGTCCAGGCTCTCGGCGCATTGTCGACTGCACCTGACATCGGCTCGGCGGCTTTTGTCGCTGAGTGTCGCGCACGCAGAGATGCTATTTCACTCAGCTGGTATGTGTTGTCAGGCAAGTCAAGCCGCTCGATGTCGAGCTCCGCATCCGCGGAAATGTCAAAGAAGTGGCTCGCTCGGGCATCGTACGCCCTGCTGCTCGCTGCAGCGCCGCGGTCGTTGCTGTTTAGTGGATCGTACGACTCTGTGACTCCAATGGCGCCATCAGACGTGTGACGGTGGGTATCGCTATTCCTCTTGATGCCGAATCTTGATCCCGATTTGATATGTGGCTCATTTCGAGCATCTTTGATAGCTGCCAAGAGCACGTCAATAGCCTGCTGTTGGGCCTGTTGAGCCAAGGTGTGAAGTGATGGCGCTGCCTGTGGGAGTAAGGCGTCGTCTTTGAGAGTAGAGGGCGCTATTGCCTTCGTCGTCACACCCGTCGATGGAGATGGAGATCGCAGCTTGCAGGTGGGCATTCCGCCAGCTACTGCATCCATATGCACATGGATGATCTTACCTGCATGCGGTCCTGAGGTTTGTGCTGATGAAGCGGTATTTGTGTATCCAGCGGAGTCGTCTGCTCGTACATTTTGAACATCCGCCGTTGACGTCACCGCTGCCTCGCTATTGCCGCAGGCGGCATCCGACGGCTCTCCTTCATGCTGACAAGTTTCTGCTTGCGCGGGTTTGAGCTGCGGGTGTAAATCAAGGGGATGAGGCGAGGGGGAAATACCATTTGCATGGAATTCCACTTGTTTGCTGCCGCCTATGTCACTGTGACTACGATCGCCGCTGTCATCATCATCATCAGCAGCAGTGTCAGCGATCGTGTCAAAAATGGCATTGCTTTCCGTGGCATCCACGGCGGTCGCCAGTTGAGCCATTTGATCACCGAGGGTCTGCCGGCGCTTCTTCCGTGACGATCTCTGAGACTTCTCCGTGCTCTGCGTGGGGTGAGCAGAAGACTGAGCGCGGTGACGAGCATCTTCAGCATTGTCCACGAGGCTCCAGCTCCACACGTCATCCAGCGGTCGAAAGATGTCGCCGATCGGGTTCACGAGTGTCACCAGGAGCTGCATCCGCTCGCGGTTGTGGAAACGGTTGGAGACGCAGAACAGCAGGCCCGCCCCGAGCATGAAGGTGGCGAGCACGCTCAAAAGAACGGTCGACCTCGCGATGTCGGCGACACTTAAATTCATCGCGTCACTGGTATCAAAGACCTCCACCTCCGCCGGGAATCGCCTATTGCCGAAGCGGGTGCTCTGAGCAGCCGCAAAGTCGGTCAGGTGGGTGCACATGCACCCAAGCTGGTCCGTCCACACACAGCCGGGGCCCACGAACGCCTGTAACCACCAATCCCACCAGCAGCCGACTTCGTTTCCTGGGTCCGAGATCCCGCATCCCGCCCCAACATAAGTGCGCAGACGCTTGCTAGCCAATCCCGTGGCGAGAGCATCCTGTGCAGCGGCCTCGTTGTCCACCCACACCTCCCGGCAGTTGGCCAGAAGAGACGTGTTCGTCATCCCCCAAGCAGCCTCCAGCTGACCGCCGAGCATCGACACGTTCACCTCGCGCCAGTACAGCAGAGCTCCGGCTGGGAACGGGTTCGGCAGGGTTGCGCAGCCCTCGGTGCTGTAATGGCTCCCCTCCGTCTCCTGCGCACCCCCCTGGCGCTCTCCGTACGCTCCACGCGAGGCTTCGTAGAAGAACGCGCACTGCGCAGTGATGTCAGCATCGGCATCTGCGATATTTCCTTGGTCGCTGTCATCTGCTTTCAATGATGACTGCCCCGAGAGAGCATCGATCACATGCTCAAGCGTCTGAGAATCCATCTCGGCGACCTTGTCCGAGCGAGCCTGCGTATCGTGCGTATCAGGCACGCGGAAAGCGAGGGTGAAGGTGAAAGCCTCCTCAAGGCCGTGCACTAGAAGCACGTCGTCCTCGCTCGTTCCATTGTACAGCGAAATCGACGTCACGTTGGACACCATGTACCCGCTCGACAGCTCCCCGGATGACGATAATAAAGAAATCTGCCCGCTATCGGCAGGGGCTCCAGTGTCCTCCTGTCTGCCGCCGGTGGTGTTCTGGTGCGGATTGACCGCGCTGCTGATCAGTGCAGTGCACACCACACCTGCTGCTTTCCTGGGGTCCTCCGGCAAGGCGCCTGCCAGGGATCGCGGGAACGTCACCGCCACCCCGCTGGGCGACTCCAGCGGTTCGTTGAAGAGGCGCGCCGCGTCTGAGTCCATGTCATCGCACTGCGCCACGGATGACACCGCGCTGGAGGCCACCACCGCCGGCTGCTCTCCCGGCACCATGTGCTGCATGGCCGAGAAAGCGACCGCGCGCATGACATCCACCGCCGCAGTCACATCGACGTTTTGGTCGCCCGTGTCCTCCGCACTGAGGACCGCGCTACTCAGAGCATCTGCGGTGGCCTGGGCAGCTTTCGTGCTCAGCGGAGGCACAGGGCTGCTGCCGGTGCTACCTGCGAGCGACGACGCGAGCGCTGGCTTTCGGGTCCTCGCCACGAGGGAGTCTCCGAGCGCTAGAATGTCCGTCCGAGATACCGCTGTGAGCTCCGCAGGTGATTGCCCGACGGAAGCCAGCAACTCTGCCACGCGGGTGATCGTGTCCGTGGTCTTGGGTAGCAGATCCGCCCACACCTCCATGTTCAAACTCATCATCCTCTCCCGCTGCGCCTGGCGGCTGGCTTTGAGTCGAGCCTCCTCTTCGCCGGTAGCGTTCAGGATGCCTCCACCAGCTTCAGCTAGCTTGCGGTAGTTGCTATCAACGTGATCATTGGTCAGGAGAAATCGATGCCACCATTCTGTGGATGCTGAGGTGTTCTCAGATGACGCTGCGAGGACGGTGGCGGCGTCGTTGAGGAGTGACGCCGTAGACAACACGGTCTCAAGGGGATCCTGACCGTTCATCAACGCCTGGGTGGCACTATCCAGGGCGTCGTCCACGTACTGCTCCAGCACGGCTCCGCTCTCGAAGGCAAGCGGCCTCACCGTCAGATTATACGCTGCTGATGTGGTTGCCCCCAGGGAATCTTTCACAAATAGGTAGATCGTCACGCGGTGCTGGCGTTCCTCGATGCCAGATGCTGCGACGAGATGCTGGAATGTACCAGATGGCTGCCACTGTGTCAGCATCGCAGGTGTGTCATCACCCGAGGCGCCAACCACCTGATACCGCAGCTGGTACCATAGCGGCAGGTCATCCGGGTGATCCTCCCAGCCACTCCCCTCGTGCAGAAACTCTGTCTCGTACATGAAACCCTCTGCGGGAGTGACGTGAAACGCGCCGGAGTGAGGCGGCGAGTTCGTGATGACGTCCATGGAGATCCACGCGAGACCGATTGAATCTGTGGCCGAGAGCCTGAAACGATACGAGCTTCCCTCCGCCAGCACATTGGGATGGATCACCAGATCGAATGATCCCAATGACGTGGACGCTGCCTCGTCGAGATTGGCTATCTCAGCGGTTGCAATGTCTCCAGGCTCGACCGTCCATTCGACGCTCAGTGTCTCCGGCTGTAATGATATCACCTGGGAGTTCAATGTCAGCTTCGTGCCAGCATCGTGTGTTCGGTAAAGGAGAGGCACGATTGTCGGCACGGGTAGCTCGTCTGCAGGGATTATGGTTACGGACGTGCTCGCGTTTGCCTTTCTCAAAAGCTTCGTTGCCAGACAGATCAGGCGATACTCTGTGCCTTCAGCACTACCCTGAAGTGCAAGCGATAATCGAGGGCCAATCAGATTGCTCTGTGAAAGCAGCTGGCCTGTCACATCCCGGCAATAGTCGTCAACGGTTTCATTATTACTGGCGGTATTACTGGACCTCGCGCATGCCCAGGTGAACGTCATCTCACTGTCTGCCCCATCCGGGTCATAGCTGCTGCTCGCATCGAGCTCCACCGGGAGGCCCTCTCCGGTTCTGACCGCGCCCCCTTGAATGAGCACCACCAGGGCCTGCGATACCACAAAGAAGTGCGTCTCGACGGCCGCCGCGACCTTGGAATTGCCGTTCAGGGTCGCAGTGAGCTGCATTACGTACTCGACTTGAGTGGTCAAGGTGCCCTCGGGAAGGTACACTATCAGGGTTTCGCGTTTGTTGGTGTCGGAGTCGAGGTCGGCCACCATGCCATTTGAGCTCACGCCTCTCCACATATACCGCATCCCCTGTTATGATCGACGTCGAAGTTCACAGCGATCCTCATCCCACATACATCCCCGTGTCAGCAACTGCTGCTGCTTGTATGCCAGCATGTATGCATGCATGAGCTACTATGGGGCATCTGCATACACAGCTAACACGCACACGTGGTGGAGGAGGAGGAAGGCAGGCACTGGGCATCAAGAAAAGCATGTCCGACCGACTCACACCCCGCGTCCAGTGCTCTGCTGTCTCCATTTATTTGTCTCCAGATCTCCCCGACCCACGACAGCTCTGATTGGCCCGCTACGACTTTCCAAAGAGCGGGATGAGCTCACTTGCCAGCACGTACGGAGTCGAGTGCCCTCCTCAGCACTGCTCGACGGTACATACAGTAACTTCGATGCATGTTCCTTTAGCGACTCCAAGCGAGATGTGTGCAGTGTACCTCACTACCTCTACCTCTGCGAACTGAATGTTCATGATCAAAAGACGCATGTCAAATGAAATGACACCGTCGGGTCACAGCCCAGCGGGGATCATGTTGCGTGATGCCTCTGATGGATCATGCATCTCCTCACTGGATGACTCAACACACATGCCTGCACCAATCCAAGCTTTCGTATAGGAGTAGTAGTGTGTGTGCGGGGCCTAACTTGAGTTCGACTTAAGGTGCCACGTATTTCATGACACTAATCAGCATGCGCAACACGCTCATGACGCCATTCGACGTCAGCACGCCTACCACGAGTGATAGCACGCATTCGCCTCAGGTAAGGGATCACTACTCCTACTATTACTACTACACATGTGCCATTATCACCACCCACTCCTTTGTAGCATCACGCTTCCATCCATCCATCCATTCGTCCATCCATCCGTCCAGCCATCCATCCATCCACCCACCCATCCATCCATCCATCCGTCCATCCATCCACCCATCCATCCATCCGTCCATCCCGCCATCCATCCATCCATCCATCTATCCGTCCATCCATCCGTCCGTCCGTCCATCCATCCATCCAACCAACCATCCGAGGAGTTTGCCACAAATACATGAGTATGGGGAACACAAGCCCACCTGGGAGAAGGTGCAGTCGGGCTCATTCAATCCATTGAAGGCCGCGGCGAGCTGATTTTCTTGTGACCGCTTCACCTTCCCGTTGACGACTGTGCTCATCGCCGCGTCGACGTGGATAGACACCGCACAAAGCTCGCAAGTGGCGCCGTCGCCACGATATCCCTCGGGACAACTCTGACAAGTGCGCCCCACGCCAGGGGCAGGTATGTCAACGCACTCTACCCCCGGGAAGCATGGATCTCGAGCACAGCCGTCTTCATCGACGCACACCGTGTCGCCAGTGCCGGAATAGCCCGCAGGACAAGCTCCGCATTGTGCCACCGCGTCGGAATCGCAGGCCACGAGTTTATCGCAGTTTCCATTATCCACATCACAGGCGATTCCAGGGCGGCAGCCTGTTTCTCCGGTTCCCAGGTAGCGCTCTCCAGCAACCTGTGCATCAGAAGACGGGTAGGGCTCCTGGTCAACTCAAGTAACAGTACACGAATTGCATCCACCCTAATACAATCATACACAAGCAGATTTACTGCTTCCACCTTTGTATTCGGCTCGTTGTTGCTGACACCTTCAGGCAAAAGCTGTTGTTTTTCATAAACAATGCCTGAGCACGCTCAGTGAGATATGTATACATACTACGTATATACTTATAATATAAGTACAGAACTTAAGTAACTATATACTATATCACTATATATAAATATGCGTATATACATTCCAGCAAATCATGCGGCACCTCACACAACAAGGGTAGCCAATCAAGAATGAAGCCCTTCTTAACGAAGTCGTGATGGAATGCTAAGTTTTGCAACATATGTGTGCCAGACCGCTAGGGTGACTCAATAGGGTAACTGTAACGTGATCGGAGCAAGCAGTGGTGCGCCTTGCTGCACTCAGTGAAAGCCAGCACACCGTTCAGTTGCAAGAGAGCGAGATTGCGAAGTGCAAGGTGCGCACCTCTGGGCATGCCGTGCAATAGGCTGCTCCCGGGACGTTGACGCAGCTCGTTCTCAATCCGGATCCGTCACTGGAGATCCAACAGCCACCATTGGGCTGCTCCTGGCACTCGTCAATGTCAACGCAGCCTTCTCCATCTGCCGCAGCCAGGAACCCCTGTGGGCACTCTCCACAGATGCGCCCAGCTCCTGGCGCGGGCACGTCTTCGCACGTCTGGGCGAAGGGGGCGTCGTCCTCGTTGCTCCAGCACGGCTGACTCACGCAACCGTCCACTTCGACGCAGCGCTGCTGATAAGTAGTCTCTCCCGTCAGGTTTGAGGACGGAGTCTCCACCATCTCCAGCCCGCTTGGACACGCCCCGCAGACCGCCGCATCGCTCTGCACATCCATCTCACATGTCACCGCCGGGTCACATCCGCCATTTGCAGATGAGCAAAGGTTCTCCCGGCACGCGCTGCCGTTTCCCACCATGCCCGCGGGACAGGGAGCGCACACGTATCCGATGCCTGGTGCTGCCACGTCGACACAGCCGTTTGCGTAGCAGCCATCGACGCCTGTTCCTGTTTGGCAGCCATCTTCATCGACGCACCCGGTTGCCCCAGATCCGGCATAACCTTCCGGACACTCCCCGCACCTCTGCTCCGCATCGTCGCTGCACTCTGACAAAGTGTCGCATCCGCCATTGTTATACTCACAGCTGGTGATTGGTAGGCAGCGTGTGTCCAAACTGCCGAGCATTCCTTCAGGGCAATCTCGGCATGACATACCGTCAGGCGACCTTTGTAAACATGACAGAAGCTCACTATCATCGCTTAGCAAGTACGTCGTTTGTGGAGGTAGCGGGCTCAATGGAGGATTGGGTGGGCAAGGAGGAATGAGGGGTGGAGGTGGAGGCGGGCGAGGAGGGTGCTGGCGAGGCGGCGGAGGGGGCGGTCCATAGTATATAGTCACATGTACCCAGACTTGTGCTGCCGGGACACCAGTGCTAGCCTCGAACCAAACAGTCCCGCTGATGTTGTACTCGCCCACATCAAATCCACATAACTCTAATGTACAGTTGTTGGTATCACACATTTCTGTACTTAAGCGAGTTCTCCAGGAGACGAGGCTTGGCCCAGACGACGTACTTAACGAGACATTATCAACGCCCACGGGGAGGATCGTTCGGACACACGTAGCACTTGAATTCCCCTGCCACAAGTGCAAAACTCCATCATCATCATCATCATCATCAACAACAACAACAACAACATCAACAGTGTTGTTGTTGATGGAGGGGGTAATGGGCATCAGACGACATCACCCTTTTATCACTGCGACGCTCGCCCTGACGATCTCAACATCAAGCGCGGCAGAAAGTGATGAATAATAAAGTCTGTATTAGGATCGATCTCACCTGTGCGTATGTCATCACTGTGCTATCTTCACTGTTGGTCGAGGGGCCGTACACCGCACATTTCGAAGGGCTCTGATCTTCTTGCAGCATCATTCTTGTGCCACGGTTCTTTGAAGCATCAATACTTGGCGGTGGTGTACTCGGTGATGCTGGCGGAAATGGGGGGGGGAGGGATTCGGGCAGAGCAGAAAGCGTTGTTGGCACTAGTAGTGTGGGGATCACTGTAGACGGAGGTGTGGACGGAAATGTGGTCGGATATGCCGTTGTCGGGGAGCTTGTGATAGGGCTAGTAGAAGTGGGGGACACTTCGCGCCAGGATCCAGCAGGTCCTGCATGCCCCTCACGCACAGCTCAGGGTGATGCACCTCCCGACCATCGAACCCAGTAAGGCAATCAGATGCGTATGAGTGCACGTGCACGATCCCGTATGCCTAGGTGTAATATAACTGGGCGCCATACTACAGCTGCCGTATATGCATCCAAAGTGTGCATGACCGTATCTAGATGAGTGTTTGGCGCTCGCCATTCCTACTTTTAAATCTTGAATGGCTTCCACGTCTTTCCTGCTTTTGGTGCGCGGACCTCGCGCCTCGCGCTGTAGTAGTCCCTACAACTGTATTTCTCCTTGCTTGTGACACGGATCAGGTTTATGCTGTTCGACAGCGCAGGTCGAGAATTTTATTTCCCATTCAGATATCATCGTAGATGGCGAGGGTCTGAGCTGGAAGACTCGGTGCACAGGCAACAGTGGTCTCTGCAGGACTCCACCAAGAACAATTCTTGACCGAAGGCGCAACGCTTTGTGCAGTTCCGTGCACGCACAGGAGAGGCGACCGCGGCTGCCGGCGACGGAGGCTACGGATCTGCTCTCGTGGCCTACTTGTGTCACAAGGGAGGCATCAAGGCAAGCTCTCTGTGGCCGTACCTCCCGGGCATCGACAATTTCTCACGAGTTGCCCGGGAGCGGCAAAGCGCGGAGCAGAGACCCGAGCTGTGTAAGGAATGGCTGACATCCACACCATGATGCAGGCTCTAGGCAAGGAGGATGTGGACGCACAGCGAACGTGGCTGCCGGCGAAACAAAATCATGTGAAGGCAGTGCACTAGGTAGCACTGCAGTTACATCCGTGTTCACTCGGTGCGGGAGTTTCTGCTGCTGTGGGCCTATGCCTACGTGGTGTCTATGTTTGTTACTTTTGGGTGTGCCGACACGGGTATGGCAATAGTGAGGGACAGCGTGAGTTCGACAGCGGACGAGCTTGCTGCCAGTTCTTGTGCTACAGTATCGGAGGAGAGGCGATGGCATCAGCTGCAGAAGAGGCACGTAACCATCCGGTGGGGAGGTGTGCAGCCGCTGGAGGATTTGCTGGAGCACTGGGAACTGCAGCGTGACTCAGTGGGCGAGGTCGGCAGCGCACCCACCGAGCGGCCACTGGCGGCTGCCGGGTGACATCGGACACCCGAAGGCCGCGGTGGCAAACGACTGGATCGGCATGGCGTTGGACACACTGGCGTGCACCCTTACAGAGGGCGGACACTTCTCTACGCACCGCACCTGGAAGGGTGCTACTTGTGCTTGTGCAGTGAGTGTTGCACTGAAGAAGGTGCTTTTCTTCGGCTGGTGTCGGCTCTCGTTAGCAGCGAAGGGCTGCCAGGATCCTACAGTAGAGCAGCGCTGAGGGGCGCGGATAAGGACGTATACTGCAGGTGGTTGGCATGGTCACAGTGACGGAGGTTTAGAACATTTTATTATGTGTCTCGACAGCATAAGCTTTGCTCAATGGCAAATGTGAATTTGCGCAACGTGGAAATGTTCAAAGTGGGGTGCAACGGAAATCTAGTCGAAGGGTCTGTGCCGTCCGAGGGTCTCTCCTCTCTAGGGATTCTCCCGTCCTAGGGTCCTAGGGTTTCTCTGGTCATAGGCTCTCCCCTCTCCTAGGTAGCATGACCTCTCCCGTCCTAGGGTCTCTCCTGTCGTAGGTAGCATGGCTTCTCCCGTCCTAGGGTCTCTCTCTCTAGGTCGCATGCATGGCCTCTCCCGTCCTAGGTCTCTCCTCCCTAGGTCGCATGGCCTCTCCCGTCCTAGGTCTCTCCTCCCCTAGGTAGCATGGCCTCTCCCGTCCTAGGGTCTCTCCTCTCCTAGGTTGCATGGCCTCTCCCGTCCTATGCTCTCTCCTCTCCTAGGTCTTATGATATCACCTGTCCTAGGTCCCACGATCTCTCCTGTTTTAGTGCCTCTCCTGTCCTAGAGATCTCTCCCGTCGTAAGTCGCATGCTATCTTCTATCCTAGGGTCTTTCCCGTCCTAGGGGGTCTCCTATCATAGATCTCTTTTGTCCTAGGGTCTCTCCCGTCCTAGGGAGTCTGCTATCCTAGGGTTTCTCCTGTCCTGGGATCTCTCGCGTCCTAAGATCTCTCACGTCCTAGGGTCTCTCATATCCTAGGGTCGTAAAGTCCATCCTGCCCTAGGTCGTAGGCGGGTCTCTCCTGTCCTAGGTCGTAGGGTATCTTCCGTCGTAGGGTCTTGCCTCTCCTAGGGTCGCTCCTGTTTTTGCCAAACAGAACTTGCCTGCTGGACTTTCGGGCAAGGAAATATTTTAGACACGCATGAACTGGTGGACAAAAACATTGAAATATATTTCCGATTTACTAATCCATCCCCACTTCCCGGGCGTTTGGCCCGAGACCAGATCTTTCACATTCTCATGTCTAGACCTGCAAATTCCATTCAGTGAATCTCGGAAAGATTTGATATAGACTTCGGACGCTTCGTACAGCGCCGTCAGTTTGTCATCGTAGCATAAGCATTCCTTTCAAACCGCGAGCGTGCATGCCACGTTTCGTTGAGTGCACTCCAATAAACATCAAGTTACGGCTCGATAAGCACCTGATGTAGGGCACAATGCGATCGTTGTGTCTGATCTACAGTTTATTCTCTTCAGCCATCTAAGCCCACCTGAGTTCAGCTGATCTAAGGCGTATGCGACCTGAAATTGTGGTATTTTCACAGAAACACCGCACCTCGCATGAATATAAATACAGAACATATCCATACCTCGTATGTAACCATACGTATGTCATCTCGTATTTTTTTGTCATTCCGGGAAACAAGTACGTTCTCAGTTGCAATGAAAACACTGCGAATTGAGAGTCCATAATATGAAAGGTTTGCTGCATGGATCATCAAATGACCAGCGGATGACTTGATAACTTGATGGCCAGATTACCAGATGATCAAATGACCAGCTTACTTGATGACCAGATTACAGTACCGTATAATAAAATGACCGGCTAACTTGATGACCAAACGCTTAGCGTGAACCGATGGGGTTGTTGATGGTGAGGGTTGTGGAAGGACAACCTGTGGTGCTTGCGCGGACTGCACTTTTGAATGTCGTCGGAGATATGCTGCTTCCAGACAAAATCGTGAGACTTTTGAAAGGGGCGATCGTATGGGATGCGGTCAGTGAGCTGGTGTGTGAAGATGTGGTGAGTGAGGATGCAGTCGGTAAGCTCGTGATGGAAGAGAACGTGGTTTTCAAAACAGTCGTTGGAATCCTGCGTGGACTTACAGCTGCGCCCCAGAGCACCGGCAATCTAGGCATCATCATTTGCATATCACCATCCCGAGTCTTCACATTGTATATTCATTTATTTATGGCGACATCACGATTGATGACCATTAATTCTCCACTCAACTATTTGTACTAGTGGATTATTATCCTGCAATGTGAATCAGGGAGTGCCGCCGCCAACGTGAGGCAAGCTGCAAACCAAGTAGCTCAGTTCTCGCCCCTAATTGCACCATCTAATAATCGAAGCTGTTTTGAAGGGGGGAGCTTCGATGGCGCTCTTTCAAAGTGCAATGTTTTTTAATCTGGCGAATTGTACCCACGATATAAATCCAACATAGCTGTTGCTACTCAAGTGTAAATGGTGTAAGGGCCCACTTGCTTGTATACCTTCCAGGCGTCGGCCAGTGAATGGTGGTGGCGGTGAAGGTGGTGATAAGAGGTGATGAGATGGTGGCGGTGAAGGTGGTGAGGGTGGGAGATGGCGGAGGTGGTGGGGAGGAGGTGGTGGAGGAGAGAGGTGGGGGAGGCGGTGAGGGTGGGGGGAGGTGGTGGAGGAGGAGAGGGTGGGGGGGGTGGGGGTGGTGATGGAGGAGGAGGGAGGGGAGAGGAGGGTGGTGGAGGAGGTGGAGGTGGGAGGGTGGTGGGGGTGGGGGTGGAGGTGGGGGAGGAGGGGGGTGGTGGGGGAGGTGGGGTGGAGGGAGGCGGTGGGGGTGGTGAAGGAGGTGGAGGTGGAGGAGGTGGGGGTGGGGGTGGCGGAGGTGGGGGAGGAGGTGGCGGTGGTGGTGGTGGGGGTGGAGGGCGGTGGCGGTGGTGGTGGGGGGTAGGTGGCGGTGGCGGTGGAGGAGGAGGGAGGAGGGGTGGGGTGGAGGTGGGAGGCGGTGGCGGCGGGGAGGTGGCGGCGGTGGTGGGGGAGGAGGAGGCGGTGGGCGGTGGGGGAGGTGGAGGAGGCGGCGGGGGTGGAGGCGGAGGCAGTGGTGGCGGTGGTGGAATGTCACCTCCGCAGCAACCACCAAATCACACAATCTCGACACCGGTCAACAAAGAAGCCATGCGTAAAAAGAGCTTTACCAAGGGAAACCCTCTACTGAGGGTAGTCCTCAAGGGCCCTGCCGTGAAGCCCGAAGGCCTGTGCGCTGTGCAACGCCACCATGATCCTCTGCCCCCAATAAGACTCGAATGTCGGTGTAGACCACGTCGCCGAAGCCATCTCTGGCCCCAACCGATCCTGCCTCCTGCGAGCGCAGTCCCGCAAGAGCTGCTTGGCCTGCTCCCCCAATCCACCGAAGGCCTCCATGGCAAAAGCCACCAACCTGTGCGGACTGATATCTCCGTACGTGTAAGCCTTCTGCCGCTCAAGCGCCGCTGCAGTGTGCAACGGAACGCGAGCTGCCCCATCCACATGTGTTTGGGCACAAGGAAAGCCGATCGCAACATCGATGACCAGGTGTCTCCCCCGCCCATCAAAGTTGAGCACCGTGATGTCCGGCCTCCAATGCGGGGAATAGCTCCTGTGATAGACGTGGGTGCGCTTCACCGAAGCCGGGTCAAACACCTTGCGCAGCATCTCATAAAGAACATCTTGGACTGCATCATGCCGGTAGGTGAACATCCCCCGTCTGTTGCAAGCCAAGTAATGGTACCCAAAGTCGTCCACAACCTCACCACACGCACAGCTACCCGTGCCAACAGCCGAGACCTCCCGAACCAGGGGAATCGAAGCCCCAAGCTGAAGACACAACGCGATGACTGCAGCAGTGGGCCGCATGCGGAATCCACCATCATGAGGGAGAGCATTGAGGTGTGCCGTAGCACCATCTCGGGAGAGGCTGAGCAACCGGGCCCGGACAGAGGTGTTCGCCCCTTCAAACAAGCGCAGCCAGTCGGAACCATGTTGATAATTGGTTAGCTCCTTCTGACGCGTTGGCTGACTTGAGCCGAATCCCCCCCAAACCGGCGCCTCCTCCGGCACCTTCAAGCTCTCCGGCACGGGATGCCCCGCACCCAAAGCCTCCACCACTCGAGCCCGCGCACCTCGCACGTCCCCCATCGCCGCAACCATACCCGCCGCCAATGGATGCTCTCCGACCTCTGAATCCTCCGGGGCACCAAGGTGTGGCAACATATCCCTCACCGCCGGGAACAAGACCACCATTCGCCCCCACACCTGGGCCCATGACCCAAGCCACCCAGCCGGGGCCAGGCGTTGCGCCGAAGAGAGACCAAGCCCTCCCCACCGGGTAGGCAACTGGCTGAGGGCAACCGCTTCCTCTCCCAGCGGGTAAGGGCTCCCCGCCACCTCCTGAAGGCACTCCTGGATCCCATTATCGTGGGCCAGGGCCCCCCGCACAAGCAGGTGGGGCGGGACCCCCCGGACCAGGTGCATGAAGCGCGGATGAGCACAGAACCTCAAGAGAAGGAGCTGCACCTGAGGATCATCCAGACGGGCAAGCTTAGGGAGGACGGCCCCGGCCGCAAAAGCCATCTCGACACACTTGTCGGCGACCCATCGGTCAGACCCCACCGGTATGCCCAGCACCTTGACCCCGTCCAAGGGAGTCACCGACCCCGGCATTGGCGCCCCACCACCGTCCACCACGTCCGCAAATTCCGGGCAAGCACCGGCAGGGCTGTACACCGTGCTCTTCGAGACATTCAGCTCAAGCCCCGCAGCCCTCAATAGAGGGACAATGGTGCCATACGCCGCCCGGGCCTTATCCGGCGGCCCTATGATGTGAATGTCATCGAGGAACGCCATGATGAAAACGTCCGGGTGCTCGTCCAGAGTGGCCTGGAGGGCCGGCTGCAAAGCAACAGCAGTGAAGAAGGGGCCCAACGGGTCACCTTGCTGGGCACCCTCTGCCGACTCCACCCATCTGAACCTCCCATCAGCCCCCTGCCACCCAAGGCGAGCCCGATGTCTGAAGCTGCTCTCCGCCATACCCAAAAGCTCCGGGAAGTTGTCGCTGACCTCCTTGTAGATCACGCTGCGCTTAACCGTGTTGAAGGCGTTCTTACAGTCAAGTGCCAAGTCACACCACGAGGGGTCCGCCCCAAGCAACGCCTGAACCGTGTGCACGCACACCTCCGCCCCACCTGGCACCCCCACTCCAAGCTGAGCCGCCGAAGAGGCAGCCCCCTCTCGGGGCGGCGGGCTGAAGTAGGTAGCCCATCTCGTCCGCATCTGTCTGCAAACCACCTTGCCCGCAAGCCTCCGCAACGATTCACCGCACGCAATCGGGCGCACCCCACCGCCAGGTTTCAGAAGAGCCACCAGCCTCGCACCCATGATCCATGGCAGCACACCCGCCGGCACTCTGTCCCCCACAAAC
>LGRX02000348.1:0-42798 GCA_001247695.2 Cymbomonas tetramitiformis
ACTGTATGCAAGTGGCAAGGGCTCCACTGCATATGCAAGGGGCAAGGGCTCCACTGTATATGCAAGTGGCAAGGGCTCCACTGTATATGCAAGGGGCAAGGGCTATACTACATATGCAAGTGACAAGGACTTCACTGTGCGTGCAAGGGGCAAGGGCTATAGTGCATATGCAAGTGACAATATTACAGCACATATCTTAGCACACGCACAGATACACACATATTCCAGCACATATCTTAGCACACGCACACAGATATACACATATCTTAGCACACGCACAGTTACACACATATCTTAACACATATCCTAGCACCGGCTGAGCACACGCACAGATATACATATATAAGATATACGCATAACACTATATGCAGGTGACAATATGCGTGTGCTATGCGTGTGCAAAACCTCCCAAACACAACTGGACATCTTTGTGTGATAGCCAACGGTGCCATATAAAACATATGACTTTGTGGTGCGTGCGCCGCCTCACCTGTGTTCCCAATGGAACCAAAGAGAGTGCCACAGAAGGAAGACCACGCCACGCTTCGGTCGAGGGTATACACGGCTGCACGACCACACACCCACTCAAAGAATTTAGGATTTCTTCTCCAAATACCTATATGTATACAGGTAAGGTTCAAGGATAAGCTCAAAGGCGCTCGCATTTTAGCAATTGTGGTGCTAGAACACCCTACGTTTAATAGCTGTCGCGAGAAGGAGATCCCCGAGTGTTGGAAGCTCCGGCATGCCGGCATCCTTTGCCACTACCCACTCGGCGTCGAGCCACAAATCATCGAAGGTGCTGCCATAGATCACCTGCCTCAAGTTAACAAATCCAACTGTTAACCAAGTGTGTGTGTGGGGTATGCAGAGGGCCTGCATATCTCTCAAACAAAGCTATATGTACCTGTGTGTGGGTTATGCACAGGGCAAGCATATCTCACAGACAAAGATATATCGAGCTGTGTTGAGATATGCACAAGTAAAGATAAAGATTTCTCAAAAAAAAATCAAGGTTTGTACCCTTCCAACGAAAGCTCCAATGGCTTGCTCGATTCCTGCCTCGTGACCATGCCATGCCACAGACGTCCTCAACTCTGTAGCCAACTTGCCGAGCACGTTGTGCTCGTGGAGCCACTTCAGTCTTGAAGGTACTGCATTTGGGGACGGCGGGAAGACGGGTTTCTTGAAATGTTGCCTGACCAAGGCACCCCCCCTCCGCTATTGCTGGGTAACGTGGAGGAACTATATGTGTACCGCACAACCATGAAAATAGGACATCATACTTTGGAAGGATACCCACCTGAACCAAACCCCTACTCGAGGTACAGCACACCGTGCTGCTCTCGTGGCATAGCACCGGTCCATCACATCGTGAGTGGAAAACCGTCGGTTGCAGATGTCTACCACGATGTGCTGCACCCCCTTGGCGCGTACCTTGGGGGCCACAGTTTCGAGCATCTCCCCAAATTCGGTAAAGGAACCACCGTTGTGGAAATAGTGATTACCTCCTGGAGGACACAGCGGCCATGAGTCACGCAGGAAGAACGCACACGGGGTGCTTTCTTGTACACGCAGCAAGGTGGTGCAAGAAGGCAAGCAACATCATAATTACATACAGTCACGAAACCACGAGAGCACTCACCCTGCCCGTCTATCTCATCAAATTGTTTGGATAGTCCTCGGTCAGTGAGGAGGGGCCATACAGGGGCATAATGAAGGCATCGAGCATACTGGAGTATCTCCTCGAAAACGGGGTCTAAAGACAAACAACACACAATACAAGTCAAAAAATAATACACGGGAAGGAACTTGTAAGCGGGCAAAGCTGACGCCATTGAAAAGAGTACACAAGAGAATTGTTTAACACACTCTTTACCTGATTGGGAAAGGGTGCTCGTTACTAGAAAAGGGGCCACTGGCAAAGGCCACTGTGCAAGCTCGAGCCGATGACCTGACAAAGACGAAGACATATATCAGTGGTTTGTACGCTCGAGTGTGTGTGTGTGCTTATGGTTGCAAGCGCTGCTAAAACAAGGAGGTGCACACCTGAGAAGAGGTAGAAGGTTTCATGCCCCTCTTTGGATTTTGGCCTTATTTTCAGGTTGAGGTCATGTGAGTGGCCCATTTTATCCTCGTAAACCTTGTCTGGGAACCTTTTGGAGTGAGGGGGTGTCCATCCAGAAAGGTTATACACCTGCACCTCGCGAAGTAAAATGTGTTAGCCACACTAAGCCTTTCACCAAAAGTGTGTTAGCCACCTAGCCAGCCTTGCCCACGATACATACATATACATAGACCAATAGTTTAATACACTCACGGCAAGCTAGGAGGGAGTGCATACCACAATACAGTGTACTCGGTGTCCTTCGGTGCTCTCGGGGGGCTTGGTTAGCCCAAACTCACTGAAGTCTTGGTCGGACTTTAGTGTGATCCAATTGGACCCATGCGCTTTGAGAGTCTGCTCATACTCCGAGTCATTTTTCAGGAGGTCCTTTATTAGCTGTGGCACATACAGCGGCTCCTTCTGCAAGCACAACAACAAAGCAAGTCAACGAAAACTGAGCATACATATAGACCACAAACTCATACCCCTCAAAGTAGGTTGTACTACGTAGGAACCTATTGCAAACAAAATGTTTGCAGCCAAAGAAGAAAAAGTTTCCACCTGTGGATCAGCACTAGGTACTGGGGCAGACATGTTAGTGTCGTTTTGGAAGGTGTTCATGGCCTCGAACACCTTGCTCGTGACCAAGTTTTGAGCATGAACTTTTCCTGTGGCACACACAAAAATACTTGCACTTGTCACTCAAGTTGTCAATCACGAACCTCATGCATTACGAGAAATCCTGGACTAACCTTTCTCTGGTTTTTTTGAAGAAGACTGTGGAGTCCGTGGAGTCCGTGACCGAGTCGCCACTTTTGAAGGGGGTGTCGTGGGTGGCTGCTTTGACACCTCCTTCTCTACTGGTAGAGGAGGAGGGTCCTCCACGTCCTCCACGTCCTCCACTTCCTCGTCATCCGACTCGGGCACGTCCCTCACACAACGAGTCATGCGGGGGAGTCCTTCTCGCCGGTGGGAGGTTATGGCCTCAAGCATCGCCTGCCGCCCACCAGGAGAGGCCAGCGAGGACAGCTCCCCGCTCAAGCGAAAATTCAAGATGTAGACCACTCCCAAGCATTGCCCTCTTGAGGTTTCACTCATGGGGCAAGTGCACGCCTCCACGAGGTTTTGGGCAAACTCCTTAGACACCAGGTGTAGATACTTCCCAAACCGGAGCCACTTATTCCGGTTACGTTTCGATGATATTGTGGTGTCCAGGAGGTGCACCAACTCCTTGGAGTGTGTGGTCTGAGGGGGAAAAACATGCCCCCACTACCGTCATGTGGAGTGTACACTCGAGTGTGCAGGTGCTAATATTTAAATAACACACTCCACAAATAAGCACACACAACAAAATGGAGGAGGGGGGAATAAACAGTAAGTGTATGGGAGGGGGTTACCGAAGATTGTAGTGCTTGAGCACGGACGACCCCCCAAAATTGGTTGAACTCTTTGTTATTGGGGAGATGCTCTCGAACTCTCGCATATGCGCCAGCAAGTTCCAACTGTAGTGACAAGAGCTTTGCACTTGCAGTGTGCACTCGCGAGAGTTCGGTGGCTATGTTGCTACGTGCAAGTGCTGCACACAAAATATTACCCCACACTCTGTGAGTCAAGTATAGCTTGTGAGATATGTGTGTATGAATATATATGTATATCTCTAAGTATGAATAGGTGTATCTCTGTGTATGGCTATGTATATTTGTGTGAGATATGCAGGTGTCTCTGAGATATTTGTGGCGTGTGTGTGTGTGGGGGGGGGGGGGGGGTGAGTGTATGTGGTGTACGCAAGGCTGACCATCTCTGAGATATGTGTATCTATGTGTGTGCTACGCTTGTGCTAAGACATGAGGGTATCTGTGTGTGTGGTATGCGTATACAAAGGGCTTGAATATCTCTAGCTGTTTATCTTTGTGAGATATGTTTATCACTGTGAGATACTTGTGTCCTTGCAAGGGTGTACATATCTTTGTGAGGGAGGTGGACTCGGTCCGGAAGGGTGTCTCACCTATGCCTGCGTTTGCAGAAGCCATGCTGGTAAGCAAGGTGATGAAATCTTTCGGGGTGTCAGCTCGCTCCTCGACCTCCATGGAAAGTTCAAGTGGCTGTACACGCTCGTTGCCAGTGGATGCCATGAGTGACAATGCCAAAGACCCTGTATCTTGGAAGTTTGGTGTGGTGGTGGGTGGTCTCGTGGTGGGGAAAGCTTTCTTTAACGGCCCTTGCCACGATGGAGGCGCAGCTCCCCTTACCCGTGGGTCCTGGAACATAGGCGCCAGTAGAGGCAATCAAGCTTCCAAAGTATTCAAGAGAGTCAAAGAAAGCGCCACAAAAACAAGTAGGAATAGTCACCTTGAGAAGCTCGAGGGCATACTCCGTGTCCTCGACATAGGGGGCGTCCCTGGTGAGAGCCCCCAAAGCAGTGTACCGGAGAGGCCGTACATGCTCTTTAGAAATTGGTGACCAATTCCTCGGCGCCTCCTGGTACCAGTTTTTCCCCGGCGACTGGGCTTTGCAGTTGGCGTGTTCCAAGAAGGCCATGGAAAGCCGTGGGGCTGCTGTGCTCAAGAAGCCCAAGTCTTTATATCCCAACTCTCGTAGACGTTGAGGGACAAGGGTGCCGAGCTCAAGGTACTTGTGCCTGAGCTCGGGCTCACTCACACCCGGGAAAATTTTGCGCATGGTCTTCAAGGAACCAGTGCCTGGTGCACAATTAACACATATCTTAGCACACGCACGGAGACACGCACAGAAGTGGCAAGGGCTCCACTGTATATGCAAGTGACAAGGGCTCCACTACATATGCAAGTGACAAGGACTTTGCTGTGCGTGCAAGTGACAAGGGCTCCACAGCATATGCAAGTGGCAAGGGCTCCACTATATATGCAAGTGACGAAGGGCTGTATACAAGTGACAAGGGCTCCACTGTATGCAAGTGACAAGGGCTCCACTGTATATGCAAGGGCAAGGGCTCCACTGTATATGCAAGGGCTCCATGCAAGTGGCAAGGGCTCCACTGCATATGCAAGTGGCAAGGGCTCCACTGTATATGCAAGTGACAAGGGCTCCACTGTATGCAAGTGGCAAGGGCTCCACTGCATATGCAAGTGGCAAGGGCTCCACTGTATATGCAAGTGGGGCTCCATATATGCAAGTGGCAAGGGCTCCACTGTATATGCAAGTGGCAAGGGCTCCACTACATATGCAAGTGGCAAGGGCTCCACTGTATATGCAAGTGACAAGGGCTCCACTGCATATGCAAGTGGCAAGGGCTCACTATATGCAAGTGGCAAGGGCTCCACTATATATATGCAAGTGACAAGGGCTCCACTGTATATGCAAGTGGCGAAGGGGCTCCACTGCATATGCAAGTGGCAGGGGCTCCACTATATATGCAGGGACAAGGGCTCCAGTGCATATGCAAGGGACAAGGGCTCCACTGTATATGCAAGTGGCAAGGGCTCCACTGTATATGCAAGGGGCAAGGGCTATACTGTATATGCAAGTGGCAAGGGCTCCACTGTATATGCAAGGGGCAAGGGCTATAGTGCATATGCAAGTGACAAGGACTTCACTGTGCGTGCAAGTGACAAGGGCTCCACTGCATATGCAAGTGACAATATTACGGCACATATCTTAGCACACGCACAGATACACACATATTCCAGCACATATCTTAGCACACGCACATAGATATACACATATCTTAGCACACGCACAGTTACACACATATCTTAACACATATCCTAGCACAGGCTGAGCACACGCACAGATATACATATATAAGATATACGCATAACACTATATGCAGGTGACAAGGGCTCCACTGCATATGCAAGTGACAAGGGCTATACTGTGTGGGCAAGTGGCAAGGGCTCCACTATATATACAAGTGGCAAGGGCTCCACTGTATATGCAAGTGGCAAGGGCTCCACTATATATGCAGGTGACAAGGGCTGCACTGCATATGCAAGTGACAATATTTCAGCACATATCTTTGCACACGCACAGCTACCCACATATTCCAGCACATATCTTAGCACACGCACATAGATATACACATATCTTAGCACACGCACAGTTACACACATATCTTAACACATATCCTAGCACAGGCTGAGCACACGCACAGATATACATATATAAGATATACGCATAACACTATATGCAGGTGACAAGGGCTCCACTGCATATGCAAGTGACAAGGGCTATACTGTGTGGGCAAGTGACAAGGGCTCCACTATATATACAAGTGGCAAGGGCTCCACTGTATATGCAAGTGGCAAGGGCTCCACTATATATGCAGGTGACAAGGGCTCCACTGCATATGCAAGTGACAATATTTCAGCACATATCTTTGCACACGCACAGCTACCCACATATTCCAGCACATATCTTAGCACACGTACATAGATATACACATATCTTAGCACACGCACATACAGGTACACACATATCTTAACAAATATCCTAGCACAAGCTTAGCGCACGCACATATATACATATATTCTAGCACAGGCATAGCACAAGCACACGCTTAGTCATATATTCTAGCACAAGCATAGCACACGCACATAGGTATACACATATGTTAACACATATCTTAGCACACGCACAACTACCCACATATCTTAGCACATATCTTAGCACACGCACAGCTACCCACTTATTCCAGCACATATTTTAGCACACGCACAGCTACCCACATATTTCAGCACATATCTCAGCACACGCACAGCTACCCACATATTTCAGCACATATCTTAGCACACGCGCAGATACCCACATATTTCAGCACACATATCTCAGCACACGCACGGGTACACACATATCTTAACACATATCCTAGCACAGGCTGAGCACACGCACCGATATACATATATAAGATATACGCATAACACTATATGCAAGTGACAAGGGCTCCACTGTATATGCAAGTGGCGAAGGCTCCACTGCAAATGCAAGTGACAATATTACAGCACATATCTTAGCACACGCACAGATACCCACATATTCCAGCACATACCTTAGCACACGCACACAAATATACACGTATCTAAGCACACGCACAGGTACACGCATATCTTAACACATATCCTAGCACAAGCTTAGCACACGCACATATATACATATATTATAGCACAGGCATAGCCCAAGCACACGCTTAGTCATATATTCTAGCACAAGCATAGCACACGCACACAGGTACGCGCATATGTCAACACATATCTTAGCACACGCACAGCTACCCACATATCTTAGCACATATCTTAGCACCCGCAGAGATACACACATATCTTAAGACATATCTTAGCACACTCACAGCTACACGCATTTCTTAAGTGTGTATCTATCTTTGTGCGTGTGCTATGTCTGTGTGAGAACTGGAAGTCGTGGTTGGGATATGGTTTTCAACTCTAATAAGAACAAGGCCTAATAAACATGGAATAGACAGAAAGCGAGAGTGAGTGAGAAAGAGAAAGAGAGAGAGAGAGAGGGGTCCTTACTTAATGCAGGGAGATAGTCACACTCAGGGAATATGCCGGTGTTCACAAGGCGCGCCACGAGCACGTTTCCCCAAAGGAGTCCCAACGCAAAGGGTTTCCCCAAAGGGGCAGCTGGGAGGCTCCCTTTACCAAGGAGGTCAATAAACATTTGCACATATCTTAGCACATATCTGAGCACACGCACAGATACCCACATATTTCAGCACATATCTTAGCACACGCTCAGATACCCACATATTTCAGCACACATATCTCAGCACACGCACAGGTACACACATATCTTAACACATATCCTAGCACAGGCTGAGCACACGCACAGGTATACATATATAAGATATACGCAGAACACTATATGCAGGTGACAAGGGCTCCACTGCATATGCAAGTGACAAGGGCTATACTGTGTGGGCAAGTGACAAGGGCTCCACTATATATACAAGTGGCAAGGGCTCCACTGTATATGCAAGTGGCAAGGGCTCCACTATATATGCAGGTGACAAGGGCTCCACTGCATATGCAAGTGACAATATTTCAGCACATATCTTTGCACACGCACAGCTACCCACATATTCCAGCACATATCTTAGCACACGTACATAGATATACACATATCTTAGCACACGCACATACAGGTACACACATATCTTAACAAATATCCTAGCACAAGCTTAGCGCACGCACATATATACATATATTCTAGCACAGGCATAGCACAAGCACACGCTTAGTCATATATTCTAGCACAAGCATAGCACACGCACATAGGTATACACATATGTTAACACATATCTTAGCACACGCACAACTACCCACATATCTTAGCACATATCTTAGCACACGCACAGCTACCCACTTATTCCAGCACATATTTTAGCACACGCACAGCTACCCACATATTTCAGCACATATCTTAGCACACGCGCAGATACCCACATATTTCAGCACACATATCTCAGCACACGCACGGGTACACACATATCTTAACACATATCCTAGCACAGGCTGAGCACACGCACCGATATACATATATAAGATATACGCATAACACTATATGCAAGTGACAAGGGCTCCACTGTATATGCAAGTGGCGAAGGCTCCACTGCAAATGCAAGTGACAATATTACAGCACATATCTTAGCACACGCACAGATACCCACATATTCCAGCACATACCTTAGCACACGCACACAAATATACACGTATCTAAGCACACGCACAGGTACACGCATATCTTAACACATATCCTAGCACAAGCTTAGCACACGCACATATATACATATATTATAGCACAGGCATAGCCCAAGCACACGCTTAGTCATATATTCTAGCACAAGCATAGCACACGCACACAGGTACGCGCATATGTCAACACATATCTTAGCACACGCACAGCTACCCACATATCTTAAGACATATCTTAGCACACTCACAGCTACACGCATTTCTTAAGTGTGTATCTATCTTTGTGCGTGTGCTATGTCTGTGTGAGAACTGGAAGTCGTGGTTGGGATATGGTTTCCAACTCTAATAAGAACAAGGCCTAATAAACATGGAATAAACAGAAAGCCAGAGTGAGTGAGAAAGAGAAAGAGAGAGAGAGAGAGGGGTCCTTACTTAATGCAGGGAGATAGTCACACTCAGGGAATATGCCGGTGTTCACAAGGCGCGCCACCAGCACGTTTCCCCAAAGGAGTCCCAACGCAAAGGGTTTCCCCAAAGGGGCAGCTGGGAGGCTCCCTTTACCAAGGAGGTCAATAAACATTTGCACGTCGTTGGGAGTATCCACCACATCGACGGACTGGATGGTCAACCACCGTCTTTCCACCCCACGCGTCTTGAAGATGCCATGTGGTGTCAATCCACATAGCACCCTCAGTTGCTCCACAGCAACTATGCCACCACCACCACAGTTTCATTCACTAAAAGCGCATAATGGAGCAGGTAGTTGTGCATGACATAATCAAGGAAGGGGGGGTGCCAGGAGGGTGACTGTGAAGCAAAGAAGCACCAGAGGGGGCCGCTAGCCTAGCCTGAAGTAAAAAGTTCAAGCACCGATAGAAAAAATGCAAGGGTTCGGGAACCAGCTGAAGGGCTAAGGAGAAAAGTGTGCCGATACAGGAGGTTGTGTATGAGACTAACCGGAAGCTTGTGCAACTGCCGTGCCGTAATGATGGCCTTCGGGAAGCAATCCTTCCAAAAGGCTCCGAGACCCAATCCGCCCCACGCCAAAACCATATGGGGTGAGCCTGACTTTTCAACGCCCCGTCGGAGACGGAGCAATGCGAATCCTCGATCTCGCGGGCTCCTACGGAGCCGGAGCCTGGTAAAATCGGTGCTCCGTACAACGGAGACGGAGCTGCTCCGGATCCGTTGTCGGCACTGCCCTGACCCGCCTCCGCCGCTCGATCACGCCGCAGCGGGCTCCGATGACGATGTTGCCGAGCCAGCGGCTGAGCCGCATCCCGCTGACACGGCTCCGCACCCTGCGAGCGGAGACTCCGACTGTGAGGCAGAGCCGGTCGCCATGCACGCTCTCCTTGACGACGATGAGGACTGGCCGGCTTTCCGATCGACGCCGTGGATCCCTCAATTCAATGGTTCAACTGACCGCCGAGCTCCGACCAACTAGCTTGAACCTTAGCCACAATTAGCTTCGTGCAAAGTTTGACCGCATCTTGCCAGTTGTTAGCTGGCCGCAATGGGCCCTTCGTTGAACTTTGACATTAAGTGACATTGGGTTTAGGTTTTAGGGTTTGCTTGCTCTGGGATTGCCACTCACACCTTCGGGGTGAGGCGGTGTCACGGGGAAGCCGATTTCCCCCCCACTGTATGGGGGCCTGCTTCTCCTTTGCGTCACCCCTCACTGTGTGTGGCATGTGTCACACGTGACCGTGTCTCCGTCACTTTAGCCTGCTCTAGTTAGACAGTCCGTCCGTATGTCTCTTCAGTTTATTGCTATTCCGTTTCCGAGCACCCGGCACTGTGTTTTCTGTGACATATCGTGCATATATATATCTTATATATATACCCTCAGTTCACCCTTTCTGTCACGCACTCAAAATGGCATTTTCAGGCCCCAAACCAGCATTTTTCGCCTCCGGCGAGCTGAGATTTTATTTTATTTTCTAATTATCTCACCGGGCCTTAGGATTGTCCTCCCAATGTCCCGCAACTCCTAAAAGTTGTACATTATTACATTATGCTTGTGACCAATTTGTGACATCCGAGCTTTTTGCGACGGCTCTATGGGGGATATACCTAACCGTTATATTCAGGTGTGAAAATATCAGAACCGCTTGAGCACTTTTCCGTGATAAAAATTCAACTGTATTAAATTGTGAACATGATTAAGCTAATAAACCTAAATCCGTTCGGTTACCACTGACTACTATACCGCGTACTAACTAGTCACTATTTCAGGATGGACACTTCTGAATCAGGGGTCTGCCTGTCAGGGCTGCCTAGCCAGTTATCAGCACAATTATTTTTTACCCGCGGGCTCGGAGAATATGGCATTGGCTTGAGCGTGTGTACTATCTTCCGTCCACGAGCATCGAAGCTGGCAATTCGAGCCGTACTCCGAGTGCCAACTTCGGTATTTGCTATCCACACCTGAAAAAAACAGACTAGCAGAGAGGGATTTGAGAGGAGGTGCATGGTTTGCATGAAATAGTGGGACGAGACGAATTCATACCTAGCTTGGGGGGACGGCACCTTCAAATGAGTCGGCACAAGAGCAAGACCCGGGGATACGTACCTCCGCTTTCGTATCCGTCTCTCCTCTTATAACTTCTCTTTTCCCATCTTACTTGCGGTAGCGAGGAAACATGAGCTCCGTCAACTTCAAAGCATACAGGCTGGTAAGCATACTCGCCGTCCGCCGCGGCAACCTTTGCATTCCAGGCTTGTACAAAATCTCTGCCGCCCCACTGCGATCCTGCTTAAGCGTCTCCATCAGATGGAGCTCCTTCCAAGTGATGGCCAACATCTGAGTTGCGAATTTCCTTCCGGGTCCGCGCTTTGATGACGCGATGAACTTTAAGCGGTTGACAAGCACGTTGATCAAAGTGTAGAACACTTAGACCTGCAACCAAGGAATCGCGGGATTCGTTGATGAGGGGCCATCGAAAGGTGAGGAAGTATTCACGGCGGACCGCATTGTGGACACACTCGTGCCCTAGAGGTGATGCGCGGCGTGTGCCCGAGAGGGATGATTTGGGGCGGACCGCGCTGTGAACAGACAATGTTGGACCTGTCGGAGGTGGTGCACGGCGTGTGCCCCGAGAGGGACGATTCAAGGCGGACCGCACAAGGGATCGACACGTGCCCTTGAAATGATGCACGGCGTACACCCCAAGAGCGATGATTCGCACTTTCGGAGCGGACCGCAGTGTGAACAGATAGACACGTGCCAGGCAAGAGACCAGCAACACTAGGTGGCAATGTGCTCAGCTTTATTCTAAGTACCCAAGTAAAAGTGCCCTCACACTCGGGAAAGTGGTGGTCCAAAACCTGCGAGAACTACTCATTCTGAGCGACGGTCAGAATATCGGAAAGTCGGTCTTGTAGAAATCGAATAATAAGGTCTCCGCCTCCACATATATAGATGAGATCGGGATTTAGGGTTTCGGGTGACACGAGTCACGGTTCGGTGTACAAGTAACAATTCTGACTACTGCACAGGTGGCAGAGCCCATTTAACTCCTACATACGGGCCACCAGATCGTCTAACAGATCCCCCCTGCTTGCAACGCATTTAGCGACGGGCGGACTCTGCTAGATTATTATGACATATGTAGCTGCAACTGAAGGCGGAAACCACCATAATAGGTTTCGGTATGGGAACACTGCATGTGATAAACACATAAGGAATTAATGATGCCCGTTATATAGCTAAAGGGCTTAGGGTTTCGGCGGAATGCGGCTACCGGTGACGGCCACCCAGACGTACTGTAGGATGGAGTACTAGATGTAGGAGTCTGAAATGATGACAGACCATCATAATTGTGATGTGCTATCGATCATCGGTCATCGGTCATCGGTCGAGTGACAGATTTCATGCTGTCACGAGACGACATGAATGGCAACGCTAGATTGCCATGTGTCACCGTACAAGTACTATATCTTTAATCGTACGGTTTAGTGATCGTTGCGCAAGTACGAATGAAGGTGCAAGTCGTACGAACGAAGCAATCATATGGCCTAGCATGCTTGAGCACGCATGCGGGTCGAGTTCACACATGCTTTCCAGGTTTGGGTGCATAACTCATGAACGCGGCAGACTGGAAGTCCTCAGAGAACAGAGTGGACGTATCGATATATAGGAGACCTCGTTGTGAAGCAGAACTCAGTCGTCCTTGAACTCACTGCAAACCGCGGTTATGTATTGCAATCGTTTACTTCAGCACTTGCGCCGCCACGGTTAGGCCATCTATCATTAGTATAACGAGTCAGTCCCAAAACATCCGGTATTCTTCGTCCAGGCATGAATGCGCCTCAAGTGTAAAAGTTAAATTCCAAGAGTAGCGTGTGTTTGCTACGCTTCATGGGCGCGCGCAAATGCAAACGAACCAGTCAGCTTCACGCATTTCATCGCGATGACGATGTGTGATATAGTAGATGCCGATAATGTTGTGACCTCCCGAAAAGCCTTCCTAATCTGAAATTTCAGATATCCATTCCTATGCGGTATTCACACATATCTCAAAAATTTCCAGACTTCAAGTTGAAAAACATGACAGAAACCCTAACCGGAGCATTTTAATGAATTCCTCGCTTTCCTTACAAGTTAACATCAGTGCATACATACTTACATATGCACTGGAAGAAACCAATCGTATGCTCTTTCAGACGTTATATTCTACAGTTTTCTTCACAGAAAGCTAAAAATACAGTATTGCAGTACATTTAATTTGAGAACCAACAGAATTCGTCTCTCTGAAGTGGCTGAGCATACTTTGCAAGGAACATGAGGGCGACGAGCTTGCGACAGGTCATTGTTCACAGCTGCTCAACAGTCTTGCCTGCAATGAACTCAATAGCCTTTGGGAGTGTCGATTGCAGCGACTTAGCAGCAGCAGCCAGATTTTCCAAAAATTCCTCACCTGCGCATAACGTTTTGAAATCTCAGGTATTTCACCTTGATGTGGAATGCACCGAAGCATGTGGGAGTAGAGGAATAACTAGCCAAAGCACATGCTGTGTCGAGGGGACGTACTAGTGGTGCGGTCGCCATCCACGATATCGGTGACAGATTTGATAGAGAAGAAGGGTATTTTGCATAGATCTGCTACGTAAGCGAGGGCCGCTCCCTGCAGTTCACTACAGCAGATTAAAGCACTCACACGGCGCTTTCGGCACCAAGAGCGATCAAAATATTGCAGGTAACGATAAGGCTTTAAGCCGCGGTGTTACACGGGCAGGCACCTCCATGTCTTTGACGTGAGCCCCATTGGCCTTCATGATTTCGGCGTCCTTTTCAGTGCAATCAAGGGAGTTGCCCGTGGTGACAACACCTTGCTGCAGTGCACATAAACTTAGCTGCTTAGTTTCCGACTTCGACGAGCATATGGATAACGAGGCCATGCCCTATATTTCCCTGTGACGCGGGGTAGAGAAGGGCACGTCCTGCAAAGGTGCGCACGGGTGGAGCTGAGTAGGATACGAGCTCGTGCCTTCAGCCCAAGTGCTATTGCAAGATTGGGCGTGGGGACAGCTTTGATAGCTCCGGTCGCGAAAGTCACGAAGTCAGGGATCGGAATCCGTCGGTCGTGGTTCTTTAATTCGGTACTGATGTAAACGTCGCCGATGTTTGCACCCATAGCCTGCGTGAGTCGTACAACCGCGAGCCCTGTGGAACTGATCGCGCTCTTCGTCTCCAGGTTAGGGCACGAAAGGTGCTTCTCTTGCGAGTATGACACTAAATAGCCTGCGAGTGAAAACGAAATCTGCGCGTCCAGGCCAAAAGCAAAGAGTTTTATATAAGGAATTCGGACCTTGAATCCACCCGCAGTTCCCGCATTGATGATCAGGTCAGCTTTATATGCCTGCATCCAGTCGGTGCAGGGGCTGATCATTCCAGTTTGGCACCGCACAGCACAAAGATCCAGGCTCCGTGCAGGGAGACCAACATTTGCAGCACCTCAACACAGGCAATTTCCAAAAAGTTACCCTCCAACTGTCGGAGGCTTTACCTGTACCGCGGCAAATGCCGTGATTGCGGCGCTTACGGTGCCAACGGAATCCACGCCATGAGTCCTATCCTTGCCTGTGCGTACCGCGCGCAGGCACTCGCATATCAGCGCTTCCTTTCCAAGCAGGTATGAGTGGACTAGATTCATGTTAAACAAAATCGTCGGAAAACCACACTGGGCACGCCCGCTTATTTTTGTTTACACTTGAGTTAGACTCGCCCCACTGCGGGGCAGGGCAGCTTCCATTTATTGGTTAAACGACAGCGTCCCAAACCCGATAGATTGCAAAGCCGATTCCCACTGGTGAAACGCCGGACAAGACAGCGTTCAAATCTTGTCGAACTTGAACTCCGCCAACTCGAAACTGCACGCGCTCGCGTATCGAATGTAGTGCACGAAGCACGGGTTGTCAGGAACAGGTAACAGTCAAAGGAAGCTCTTACCATTCGTCACGACAGTGATTTTGAGATCGCCGACTTTCCCAGCGTATGCTGTGCACGGAAGCTGTGCGGGAAGCCTGCTTTAGCCATACACGGAGTTCTTTCTCAAGTTTGCAAACACGGCATACAGAGCCCACGGGCTGTTGTGCTGCGCGTCAAAATATGCAGCTCACCCACTACGATCCAGGAACTTAAAAAAAACCAAGAACAGCGAAGGCGACGAGTGTAGGGTGAAAGATTACTTTGTGGGCTCGGCTTTCTCGAGTTTGAGGTGTTCAATGAAGGGCATCGCCTCCGCTTCCATTGCTGCAAACAGGTTACCTATCAGGGTGCTGGTACCAGAGTGCGATAGACAAAAATACTCTCCGGAAAGGAAGCATCTTAACTCAAGTTAACTCAACGTGCACAGGCCAAACGAAAATTGGCAAGCACTCTTTGCGTTCACCTATTATGATGAGAATTTCTTGTATGGGCGTTTGCTCTTTGGAATCGGATGCCCCCATATCTGTTTCGAGAATGGCTCTCTGAACGTGGAGAAGTGAAAAGGGTACGTATCTGGGAACCCGCAAAAAGCCGAACTAGCAGCACCGCACTGCCCTTAATTGCAGAGATGCAGACGAGAGCGCAAACAATGAGATGTCAAGTTCTCCTTCCGTGTTCGTTTGCCCGACGAGAGACACACGACAGACAGCCCTACACCAACAATTAAGGTTAAATTGGAGCCTGCGGAATTTTAGAGGTTTCTGTGCCGGTAGATCGATCAGAGTGTCCTGAGCCGTTAGATCAAATCAGCAGCTGAGTTAGATCTAAAGGCTTTACACACGACAGTATTTAGGAGTTCCGCCCGTGGGAATCCGCAGCTCTGTTCTAATAATAATAATAATACATTTACGCTAGCAAAGGGGACAAAGTCCTGAGAGTGCGGTATCCCTGCAAAGCAGGCTAGTGAAAACACCAGGGGCTACTCCCTCCGATAGCGCGCCCACAAAGGGGCTCAGCCCACTTTTCAGCAAGGTGACATCTAGAGAAAAAGCTAAATGCTAGGCAATAAAAAACTCTAGAAGATGGAGAAGCAGCCATGGCCGGGTGAGTGGAGGGGTGGCTGAATCTGAGCGGTGGGGAGGGAAGTCGAAGAATTAAGGGGGTTTTGGAGACGTTGAGGAAGGGGGTCAAGGTGGGCGGGGGAGAGGGGGTGGCGGGGGGAGGGAGGGGGGACGGCCCCTCCCCTTGGGGACACGAAACCATCTTTTATTGCAAGACTTTTGAAATTTATTGCAGGAGGGTTTGAAGAAAGTCGTTTGACTATTGCACGGCTTCTGTTTCTGTCATGGTTTCACTGCTCGAGATGTCAACTGTATGCGGGTCAGTATTAAAGGTGGTTGATGGAAACACCGAAATGCTTCCAGTATAATTATATTGTTGATCAGACAATATAATTATATCGGGCAACAACCTCCCGACGAGATCCAGACGGGACTCGAACCTGCATGCTCAAGGTGCAAAGTCCACCACATAGCGCCCTACGCCTTAGCGCTATGTCATCAGATCTGTTGCCCGATATAATTATATTGTCTGATCAACAATATAATTATACTTGAAGCATTTCGGTGTTTCCATCAGTGGTGGTGGTGTTTAATAACAGAAACACGTCTCGCCTATTTTTGGCGCGTTGCCTACAAATTCTTGAAAGTTTTTTAAGGAGTGGTTTAAACTTACCACGGGGACCACCTATCGTGTTGAGGACAGTACCAAAAAGAGGAGGGAGGTATCCCATGAGTGTAAGAACTTTGGGCCATTTCACGGTGCTTATGAAGGGCTTGGAATTTGCATTGGCGATTGTCGTGTCGTGGTGACCACCATAATAAGGCTCAACATCACTCTGATGATAAGGAGGGTCTTCAGTGGGCCATGGGCAAAGCGAAGAGGGAAGTACCTCGTCGCTTTCGTTCAAAACTTCATTCCAAGTATCGGAGCTGACTCCTGTGTATTCTAGCCTCTTCTTCGTGACTCTGGACTTGGGAAGGACGTTAAGGAACCATCTGGCAATCTTTTTCTGTGTAGGCCTCCAGTCAAAGGCTGGTTGAGTATCATTGGGTGCACTGTCTATAGCTATGATAACAACATCCGAAAAGTCATCCTTATTATAGCATCCACCACCTGGAAGAACGTAGGGGTCATCACCCGTCCAATAGCCATGTGGGATAAATGGAATAGTGTTATGCGGGAATCTAAAAACAAGTTTAAAGCCTTTATCGAACCATCTTTTTTGGTTTTTGGGAGACAACGGGAGAATCCATGTTCCTGAAAATCCAGGGACGGTGTTGGCCGCTTTATGTCCCATTTCCAAGGTAGTCATAACCGCCGAAGATTTGCCCTTATCTTTCCCATCAAAGAGGGGATTTCCATAAACGATTATGCCTATGCCTGTTATCGGATCCACGTAGGCATCCCAAGCGAGACCATCAAAGCCAATTTTCCCATGATGGCAGAAGGGCCTGAGGGCTTTTTTCATTCTTGTGGTGGGTATGCATCTTCTCGAGTGAATTCTAGGGTGGGCATTTAGTGGGTTGGAGAAAAGTTCACAACCGTTTTGTCAAGGTTTCTGTCATCCACCAAAATATCTAAGAGGCTTCTTCTGATTGCGTAGCAGTTTTTAGGATCTCCCGATTCAAACTTACATGCATTGAGTGCTTCATGAATATCGTGTGCCCTATTCGAATACTCCGCAAGTGAGCATGGGACTGCTTTGTTGGAAAGGCGGTGCCAGGCCAAAAGTTTCCAAAATTCTTTCTTTTGGACATATTGGAGTTCGGGATATTTAATTGTTCCCGTGACATGGTCCACTTCGGGTTTAGCGGTCACAGCAATGGTATTTTTTTTTTGAACTTGATGGTCGGTACATGCTAGCTTCCGGGAGAGCGTGTAATTATAATTCCTCATTCATTTCCTGTCTTAGGTCAGCAAGTGGAAACAGTTTCGATGGCTGTGTTTTGATGTATGTGGTACCTTTTCCAGGGTTTAGTAGTTTGGGCTTTTCTGAGATTTCTTCAGCAATGATTTTCCTAAGTTCGCCATCTTGGGTTGTTCTAAGACTATACAAACTATTATTATGTCCTGAGCATTCAAGTCGGATGTGTTCGAAGGTGCATTTTGTATTCTGTTGGTAGTAGGGGCAGTTTTCAGTTTCGATTTTCCCAAGTTTAAACGTGCCGGAGAGGCTTGGAGACCAAGGAGTTCTCTGCTTCTAGAAGCAGTGAAAGCTTTAGGTGTTATTTTGGAAATATCTTTAGTGGGGGTGGTGTTATTCTCGTTGAGCATCCTCAAGTACTTCCCTTGAGACTGTAGAGTTCTCCAATTATGATAGTGTGAGAGACGTTGAATTCTTCTAATGTGACTGCGGATATCACCTAAAATAGGGACCTCAAAAAAGAATAACGAGAAGGGCAGTTCCTCGGCAGGGTTTAGCGGGAGATGTCTGAGCAACCCCCTCTGAATGAGGCTCTTTTGACAGTACGGTCCACTCTGTCATGGACTTTGTCATTATTGTGACCCCTGATCCATTTAAGGATGATTTTACTGTGGTCTCCTTCACTGTAGAAGCCAAGTTCTTCTAACAATAGGCGAACAACCTGCACATCTCTGCGATTAGCTTCACGTAATTTGTCCCGGGCACTCATGGATCTGCCATCCTTTGTTAGAGCAGATATTGCGGCCATGGAGTCAATGGCATGTACCATTGGAGTCATGGGTTTGAGGAGTTTCTCTTTTTGTTCTGTGAGTATGAATCGCAATCCCGCAATTTCAGGAGATGTGCTACTAGGGTTTGGGATATCTTCCTTGATAAGAAGTCCCGGTGCGGCGAAAGTTCTTGAGGGGGGGGATATTCATCTTCCGAACAAGTGACATTCCGTTGTCAAAGTTTTTTATGGCATATGCTGCACCACTGCATGCTGATTTTTTACCGGCAAATAGGGAACCATCGCTTGCCATATCATAATCCTCCATTTGTTAGTAATAATACTCCATTAGTTAGCTCTTTTCGGCGAAGGGGGTAGATTCTTCTTCCGAGTCGCTAGGGCAGCTGTTTTCACTTTCTTCTTCCGCAGTTTTGTTTTTCATTCTGGCAATAATGGTCTCATACTGTCTGTCTGAGATGTAATCATAGTGTGAGCTAATATCACTGACTTTAGCAAGAACAGAAGAGGGCGGGTCCCTATGGTCATTATATTCGAAAATGGAACCTGCTGGAATTAGGATGCAACCGTCATTGGTGATGCTATATTCAAAGTCGTATTGAAGACTGCTGGTACCTTCGATTCTGACAAAGGCATTAGGGTTTTTGGCATTGTTATTGTATTCTGTATATTGTATTGACATGGCCTCTAAGTCAATATTGGTAATGTGAATAAGAGAGATGGAATCTCGGTCACCATTTCCTTTCCAATGAAACTCACCCGTGTCCGGGGGAACTATGTTGTCTCTATATTGTTTCTTGACATATCTGGCCTGTGGGTGCAAATCTACGGGGTTTTGAAGCATTTCCTTTTCGATAGCGGTTAGCCATCCAGGGGGTCTATTACCGTTCAGCCTGAAAAAGCCTTTGCTTTCTTGCCAGTTTTTTAACATTCCACCGCAGGGAGTCAGAAAGGAACCTGTGTGCTTAAGGTTACATTTTTTAATTGCGGAGGTAACATTCCTCGACATGTAGAGTTGTCTGGGAAGGGTGGTGACTAATGTGGTTTCACCCGCTTCATTTTCAGGGTAAAGACGTATAGAGCAGTGAGGAAAAATGCGGAGCGGCGGGGGTGGGCGGAAAGTAGGAGAGTAGGGTCGAGGTCTCCGCGCTTGTCGATGTCCGAGGTCATGGCCTTTTTAACGTGTCGCGAACCACTCAGTACCAAACTCTGCGCAATGCTGCATACCATCGGGGGCCCCAGCGCTCTCTGACCCATCTTCTCCGTACTCTCCTCCGCCACTCGTCGCGCTCACCTCTCCATCCACGCAGTCAGTTGTGCCGCGAAAACGCGGCACCCCGCAACATTCTACCTACTCAGCCACGCTCGCCCCTCTACAGCTTTAGCCAGCCATTTAGTGGCTTTGAATCAAAACCACTTTAGGCAAGTGGTGGGCCTATAGCCTACTAGAATGTCCTAGTGACACAGTGAAAACGCTGAACGCCGTAGGGTTTGAGCGAGGCAATCGGGTATATCAAAAGATAGAAATGAATACACGACTCTCAGGCTATCTAAGCTCCGAGGCCGTCACTAGGCAATCATATCGTGTGTCACAGTCTAAGCTACCGAAGTCGAACTACTGAGTACAGGTAGGAAGTCACTGTATTGTCACTGTCACTGTCATACGTCATACGTGATACTGAACTACTGAATCTCAGCAATTTTTAGAGTCGATAGCGTATCCAAGTTTTGCCATAATGTGACCTGTAAACCTGAACCAGTTAAAGCGTTTGTCTTTTGTGTGACTGTAGGTTGCATAGTGTGATAAGGGGAAGCCCGAGATGGTATTATTTCTCATTTCGTTGTTCATGTTTTGAATTGTTATTTTAAGCCATAGATTGCTGTTTCTACGGTATAGTGAGATAAGGTGGGGGTCAGTAATACGATCCGTGTGGTTGTGTTGCCAATATTCGTGTTCATCTGCAGAACATAGGGTGTTCATGGTTTCAGTAATACACGACGCGGTTGCAATATCGAAGACACTATCAATACCGTACCCGCCCTGGCAGACTGTTGTCCAGATTATTTGGTGATTAGTGTCAACTGGGCAGCCCAAGAATTTGATTATAAACGAAGCTATCATTTTGTCTAATTCAATTGCAACATTCTTTGAGGAGTTGGCAATTGCTGAGGTAACTTTAAGGGGGTACGCCATCCTCGGAACTACAACCGCATTTATAACATATCTTAGCTGGTGTAGAGTCATGTGTTGCAGTTGGATGGATGTGAGAGTAGATTTAAGTCTGTCGATAAGGATTTCCGCCTGTTTGTCCCATTCCCCATTTAGTGCAAACCATACTCCGAGGTATCTGTTTACCTCTTTGCTGTTAGAGAAATCGAGAAAATCTGGTGACTCAGGGGGTATCCATTTCGCATCAATGGAAGGACTTGAGTCATTGGTATTGGGCTCCAGGTGACCCCCAGAGATGAGTAAATCATCGGACAGGTCATATCGTGTTACCATTTTGCCCTGGGGTTTGATGCGCTTTCTGTAAGAGTATTTGGATTTCTTAACATTGATGGGAATACCGATGAAGCTCATAAATTCATTAACTATACCTAGCATGTCTTGAACTTCGTCTTTAGTTTTCCCCACGAGCATGATGTCATCACAGAAGAACCGTGCAAAGATATTTAAAGGGGTGTCCTTTTCTAATAGGTTTTGGGAGGGAGGAATAACATTATTTCCTGCGAGGAAGACAGATACGCTGTCCGGCTAAGCTCGCTAGGAAACCAAACTGATAATCGCATAAACAGTGTCTGGCCGGAGCTTTATGCTCTCGGAAACCCAGACAGTAACAATGACTGTACTACTGTACTGTACTACTGTACAGTACAGTGCTAGGATGTCACGGACACGAAACGGAAGCAGGGTCAGGCTAGGGGCTAGTCAGAGCCCATAATAACTAAGCCTAAACCCGAAGTCCAGCACACCACCCGTGGGTGTGACTACCTAGCAAAGCAGGTACAGTACATACAGCCACGAGATACAAACAAACACCTAACATTCACTTCGGTGGAAACCGATCACTTCTAGCTGGGTGCCGGGGTCTTGACCCGGTCATCCCACTACTGGGCTAAAGCTAATCAAGCTGCCAGGATGAATTGCAAGAAACTCAGCCACTTTGAGGCTGGTCAGCAGAGCCGAGTTCAGCGGTTGGGATGTAAATACAGAAGAGTCCCGAAGTGAAATGCAAGCTGTCTGTCGTAAATTGAGCACCACCAGACCCAAGTGGGCAAGGCGATTCCACAGCAGAGAGGAAATCAACTGAAGAATTCTGATAAGTAGATTCCCATGGCGGTTTGAACTTTGAAGAAAGAGACGGAAGAACTCGATCGTCAGGCGGCCAATCACGGATGTCCAGAAAGCCAAGCGGCGGATCCGAAGCAAAGAGATCTCCAGTAAACCGATGGACGGTGACTCCGGGCTCAACCAGGCCCCTGTCACCACCGCCCACGGCAACCAGAGATGCCGTAGCACTGGCCAACAGAGAACAGCAGAGCACCGAAGACATCAATGCACACCGGAGAAAACTCGGCGGAGCCCGTGGACGATACATCGGAGCTGCTAGTGGCGATGCCCCCCTGTCAGAGCCATGGTCAAGAGTGCCGAAGGAGTCAAAAGCCACTTGCCGTCCGCCGTCAGAGCCATCGTCAGAGCCTTGGTCGTTGTCAGAGCCTTCAGAGCCAATTCAGAAGCCTCAATCGTCATGCCAGCAAACAGCGGAGCCGGTGCAGAGTCGCCAAGCCAGAGCGATGGGACAGAACCAGGCAAGCCGAGAGAGCCAGGGACAGCCACCGGTGGGTCATGAGCCGTAGGCACACCACCAGCCACGAGTGCAGAGGGACCCCGAACCGCAGGCGGTGGCGGAATCGAACCCCGTGCATCCGAGTGGAATGTGGCCAGAGGAAAGTGAGCCTCGCCGTCATCGTCAGCCGCCGCATCCTGAGCGGAAGCCGCCGCATCCTGAAAGTGCTTCAGAGATGTGGGCTCAGCCGGCACAAAGGAATGTGCCGACAGCTCGCACACCTCTGGGCGACCCTCCATCGTGCAGAGCGACTCGAAGGCGTGCTCATCCCCCGCGTCATAGAAACGCTGGAAACGAACAGCCAAGCAGTCAGTCTCGTAGTCTTCAACCGCACCACAATAGTGGGCAGAGTGAAGACCGCCGTTGGGGCATTCAGCATGCCAGTGCTTCAAACCACTTTGTGCACACACCGCATTCTTGCAGTGGGGCACGAAGGCACCACTCTTCTTGTCAAACGAGACAGGAGGAGCGGTGCCAAGCGGCTTAACACCAGCACGATGATGCTTAGCAGCAGAGCGGGTAAGGTGCTTGCCCGCAGGCGGTGCTCCTTCCCGTTTCTGCCGCTTCAGGTCACGAATGTCCTGCTGCATGCGCTCCAGCTGCTTCTGCAGACTGGACAACGCCGCAGCTAGGTCAGACGCGCCATCGCCGAATGACAGAGCCGAAACAGGAGTGTCAGAGACTTGCAGGCCGTGGCGGAACTGCTCCCGCACACGAGCCTGAATAGTCAAAAGAGACACGCCTTGCCGCTGGTCAGCCCGAGCCAAGGAATTAGCCAAGTCACGGTACAACGCCGAATTGCCGAGAGCCTTGAGAAACTGCCGCTTCACCGCGTCCTCTGGCAAGTTGTGGGAACGCTGAACGTCCCTCAACAGGCCATTGAACTCGCGGATGCCACGGTCAGGATCTTTGCTGCTGGGGATACGGACCGCCAGCAGCAACTCAAAAGAGTCAAAGGGTTCCGAACGTTCCTGGAGCATGCGCACTACCTCAAGGGCAGCGCGCTTGCCATCTCCAGGAACGTCGGACCCAGAGGCCTCAAGCCAGTCACGGGCAGGCGAGCCAGGGCGAGCCAGAAATGTCAGAGCCGAGAGCAGCAGTTCATTCGCCTCATGCCTGGCCTCAACTGTCATGTCAGTCAAGTCAAACAAGGGAGCAAATGCCGTCGACTGCAGCACAAACTGCGTGCGGAGCTCATGCATTATCTGTGAAAAAATGTCCACAGCGTCGGTCTCCGTTCCCGCAAAGCGCTCTGATTTGTCGCCCAGAATTTTAGTGGCAACGGTTTTGGCAATTTTCCGGTCGAAACTGTCACGAGCCAATTGCCTGCATTTGTCCAAAATCTCTCTTGCAGCTGCGGTGGTCGGAGCCGGCAGCTGCGGCGTGTGAGGAGTCGCAGCATGCTGCGCACCGACGTCATCAAAAATTGTCTCTAATCTACGGACGCGAGAACGCGTCGATCTATTTGCTGTGGTCACCATGATGAAGAGACAGGGGAGGAGGTTGAGCTAAACAGGGAGATGGTGTAGGAACGCTTACAGCGGCCAGACGGCTTGCAGAAGCCTCAGAAGTACAGATCAAAATCCACAGGTCGTGAGCGGAACCATGAGAGCGGCCAAATTCAGTTACGCGTGGAACGACCTCGCCGGAGCCAGCGGCGCACGAAACAGAATAACCCTCGCTGCGACGATGCTTCCGTAAAAATAAAATAATCTGTCACCAACTGATCTCCTGTGCAGCGAAGGCGAGCACAACGCGTGCCGCCATCACTGCCAAGTCAAAAGGCCATACCGTAAGAATTCACCACCGCCCAAGTGGGCGCTCAACCCCTCCTACGTCCTACTTAGCCGAACATGGCAACAGCAAGGCGCTGTGCCATCATCAGAATCACCGGAAAGCCGGTGCGGCCTATAACCTGCGAGGAAGACAGATACGCTGTCCGGCTAAGCTCGCTAGGAAACCAAACTGATAATCGCATAAACAGTGTCTGGCCGGAGCTTTATGCTCTCGGAAACCCAGACAGTAACAATGACTGTACTACTGTACTGTACTACTGTACAGTACAGTGCTAGGAAGTCACGGACACGAAACGGAAGCAGGGTCAGGCTAGGGGCTAGTCAGAGCCCATAATAACTAAGCCTAAACCCGAAGTCCAGCATTTCCTGATTTGTCTGGTCTTTAACTAGGCGTTCCGAGTTCAGTTCGTATCCATATGTGGTTCCTGTCGGGTTTGCACCGTTTGCTCTTTTTGCTAACCAAATTGCCAGAAGATCCATAATGGCTACAAACCTCAGTGGGCTCAAAACTTCTCCCTGAGGAACTCCACATTCGAGGGACCATTCATCTGTGAGGCCTTCTTCAGTAAGTACCATTCTAGAGGCATCATTGGTGATGTCTGAGATGATGTTAATTATTTGTGATGGGAGTCCTAACTTTCTGAGTGCTAAATTGCTCATCCAGAATTCAGCTCTGTCAAATGCTTGTTTGAGGTCCAGGTAAACTACGTGGAGGTCTTTGTCGTATCTATTGGCATCCGAAATTACTTCATTCAAAATTTGGAGTGAGTCATCTATGTTTTTATTCGGAAGAAAGGCATCTTGAATGGGAAAGAGAATGGGGTGGGTGTTGAGTATTGTTTTGAGACGGTTAGCAATTATTGTATTAAATAGTTTAAGACCCGTTTCCAACATTGTGAGGGGTCTGGAATTATCTATGGTGCATGGTGCAGAGGGGTTTTTAGGGATTGGAAGGATGACTCCAGATTTTGCACTCTTAGGAAATCTCCCAGTTATAAGAATGTGGTTAAAAAGTGAGACAGTAACTTCTTGAAAATTCTCTGGGCCCTTGGTCCACTGCGAGTATCTCATTCCTGAGGGTCCCGGTCCTGTAGAAATACCACAGTCCGAGTATGCTTGTTGAAGTTCTTTGTGCGTGATTTCTGTCAATAGTCTTGCGGCGGCCGTATCGGGGATTTTTGGGCTATCCTTGAGAATGTCAGTGAGCCACTGTGGGAGTTTATCTGGCTCACTCGGGTTAGTAGAAAATAATTTTTTATTTTTGTATTTATCTAGTGTTGTGTTTAGTCTTTCTGATTTTGTCTCAGGTATCTTTCCATCACTACCTGGGGTTGCGGCTGCACCTTTTTCAATAGATTTCATCTTTCCCACGACTGTGTCTAGAAACCTCGAAAGGTTAGTTGAGAAGAGATGTTGCAGGGCTTCCTTTTCTCGAAGTTTGCGTCGTTCAATGTCTGTGTCTTTGCTTTTTTGAAAAGCATCTCTGATTATTACATAATTTTCATGCAATCGCAATCTCCATGTGGTTGCTGCTTCATTGAGTTTGGGTTGGAGCGAGGCAAACGGTAGTGTGCGGGCAGCCTTTTTGGCTTGCTTTGGAATGTTACTAACACGAGTTCTTGTGTCCAAATATTTGATGGTGCGGCGTACTGTATTTAGCCATTTGCATATGTAATTAGATACTGCTGATGGTTTTTCGGACCTCCCAGTTTTGTTCAGATTCTTGGTGCCAAAAGCGTCACTTGCCGCCTGATGTGCCAATTTGTGCAGGGTATAACATGTCGCGTCAGGGTGCATTTCCTTGAGGCCAGTGCCGCCGTTTCTAGCTGCTTCTGAACCATTTTCCATTTCGAGTGTGCTATGTAGTCTTTCAGTGTAAGACACCCAGCCTGTAGCGTATTGGAATAAGTGGGCCGTGCAGTCTTTTTCTTCCGAATGCATCTCAGATCCGTACAAATTCCAGAATTTAGCAGGCATATGGGGTTGTAGAAGGATATCCCAGCAGATCATGTGATCGTCTGTGTTGGATTTCGTGATTTTCTTAACTTCCACTGAGCTGAATGAAAGGTGTCGTTTGAGATAGGCATTTACATCTTTCCTGTTTAGTAAGTGAGGCGAGCCTATATGCCAGATGTTATCTTTGTCGTTATGGCCTAAGTTGAGACCACCTTCTGGCATCCCCTTGCCTCTAGAGAGTAAGTGAGCTGCATGCCATGGGCTATTAAGGTGAATCCACCATTCTTTGGGTTTGTTGTGCCATTTTAGACATTGTTCTATATTGTATTGTCTGTCTCTTCGTTTTTTGCTATGAGCTTGTTCACTGTTATGGGGCTGCCGTCTGTATTATCCCGTCTGAGATCAAGATCAGTGGTGTCACTGTCAGGGTTATGACCGATGACACATGTGTCATACATGTCATACATGTCATACATGTCATACCTGTCAGACATGGCATACCATGTCATGTCATGTCATGTCATGTCGAGTCATGTCATATATTATAATGACAGACAATCGTAAGTACGGTCGACTATGACTGTACATGTCATCGAGATGATAAATCACATCATCTGTCATTTATTCAAGGTAAGACTTGAATGACACATGTCATCGAGAGGCCGTATGTCGGACTCGAGAATGGCGAAGCAAGATGCTATCTTGAAGTACCGAATGGTTCGGAGAAGAATGCATCTTCGCTTCTAGCATGTTCTGAACAAGCATGCGGAGTATCATATGGCGAACGCATTATTCGTTCAGCCGATACTAGTCGTTCAACCAATGCCTTGGGTTCACAACCCAATAGCGGTGCCATCTATGAGATGGGAGGCATTCGGTATAGATGAGCGTAGCGTTGTGCTACAGCAGTATCTTCGTCCGAAGTCTGCACTCATCACCCGCTCATAAGCTGCACGCGTGTTACAGTTCAATAACACCGTGCTACCTATCACATTATATTATATTTTAAGGCTCGCTTGTGCGTCCTTATCAGATGGTATTCTGCTCGTCAAGGCGAGAACGAGAACTCTAGTGTGAGTGCAGCATAGATATCAACAATTTTGTGGATGCAGTTTGCGGAGCGCGATTAATATCTGGCGTCGCGTTCGCATAAACATTGATATACTGCATATACTGACCGCTGTATAAGCGAAGATAGTGCGCGAGGATATATCGACGCATTCGCATTCGCAGATCGTATACAGCAGTTGATCGTCACCTATACTGCGCGACAAGGTGTGCATGCGGCATACATGCGCGCAGTGATCATATGTATGCGCATGTACGATTCGCAGCTGTACAAGAATTCGCAAATGAGATGCGGACGCAGAAATCATCAGCGGAATCATTATCCGCGCGAAAATTAGCACTCGTATCATGTGCTAGACATACTGCGACGAGATGTGCTCTTAATCATCAGCGCGCACCATCGTGATTTTCATGATCGCAGCAAATCGCTTACTGTACACGATGGTTATTTTGCAAATTTTTTATGACGATGTCAGTATGCGAAGTGTCATCAACATACCGTCATTATCGATACTTGCAATAATCTCTGATTCATCATCTGCGCGCGTCACGATGTCCTGACAGAATATATGTATACTATCCGGGATTATCCTGAACGGACGCATGATGACAATATATTGCAGCATGCCATATAACACTCTGTTGTTTGCTGAGATACTATACTCTATTCACTATCAGATTATATCAACCTACAATCATGAGTGTGAACTCCATAAATGCTGTGTGAATAGCTTACACACACACACACGCTCAACATGACAGATCATTGAATACTCTGCAGCAACATCATAGTGTGTGCAAAAAGTCGAGTGTGTGGAGATAATAATACCTGCAGCAACACACACACACACATACTTGCAGTATACACTATCATGAGTATATACTGAGTGCATGCAGCAGATGTGCATTTCACCACCTGTACATTATTATACTGAGCATCACTGTGATTGTGCATGCATTATTCATACAGCTTGATCACGATACCAGCTGTAATGTACATACCAGTTTGATCACGTTAACAACTGGGACACATGGCATCACATCACAATACATTATACATTGCACAAAGCATACTGCAGTGCATGTAAGCTATATTGGAACCCATGTAAGTGTAAGGTGCCTGAAGGTGATCTTAACACCATAATTAGCTCGACATGCTCTGACGAAGGATTTGGGATGAGCATGTTCGTTCTATGGTGGATCACTGAATGGAATGCTCACCGGAACTACATGTGAAATAAATCAAGCAACTCATTATTGTAAATGAGAGTATACAGGATTACAATAACCCCTAAGCTGATATATATATCATGCTAGATTTATTCAGTACATGGTATACAGATCATCCTGCATGATAAATCATCTTGGTGTATTGTAATACCAGAAGTCACCTACATACAAGTGTGTATAGTAAATAATTCATACACACACTTACAAGTACTAAATCAGCAAGTACCTACACAATGCACACACCACTGACATTACTATGTATAATGACATTCACTGACTCAGTAAGTGAAATGATCAACTATAATGTCAACTATGTGCATGATAATATAGATACCATCCAACAAACACATGTGCGTGTTGGATGTCAGTGATGGCGATAGCTAAGGTAAACAGGATAAAACTACATGCTGAAGGGCTGGATGGAGAATATCTCCAGACCCGAAGGCAGTATACAGTGTTCACAATGCAGCTGGTAACTGCTGAACACTGTCCATACCTTTTCATCATCGCTGGAGCAAGAACAACAACCATACTGCATTGTGACAATTGATTCAGTAATAATCAGCACAAAAAGCATGTATATACTCAGATCAGTACTTGCATATTGAGCTGACATAGGTTGTTGTGGACACACACACACACATTGTGTTGTGTTGAACTGCTTAGATTATTATCAAGCTGTGTCCTGATATATTTGGAATCTAGAGATATCACTTTGATATGCTCTTAGTGCACAACCATATGCCCAAATATATCATAGGTTCTGACAAGTTATCACTTAAGTGGTTAATCCGCTTACAGTTGATACACCTATAAATCATCAGGAAGTGAATCAACTTCAATGGGTTTCAAATCAGTAAAACCCATATTTATGATCAACCACATATGTTGATTATCAGAGATATTCACTATTATGCCATGAAAATTATCATGTGCAAAAGTGAAGTAAGTTGCAGTAGTTCTGTAACTTGCAACTCACACACACACCGAGATATATTACTGAGGTGATATAATCAAATGACCAAAAAAGGTGCAAAATGGGTGAAAATCGTTGGCGATAAATTTCAAAACTGAAATTTCGACCCCATTTTATTTTAAATTATGATTTTATACCTATTGAGGTATCAGAAAAACATAATGACCATGGTCATATCTCGTGTAACACCCTAGATATTAGGTGTGTAATATATAGGGGTGTACATATTGGTTGTAACTAAATGCGTAAAAAGTTCACACGCATGATTTCAAAATGAAAAATTCGGGTTGATTTTTTTTGCTGATCTGATTATTCAGCTATCAATGAATATGCCCAAAATATTACAGCACTTGTAACACCCTGTAACACCCTAAAAATCACGTGTGTGTGTGTGTCAGGGGTGTAACATACCTCCTGAAAACCACGTAACACACAGTGAAAAATTAAATGCAGTTTTGCTTAAATATCTTTGCAAAATGTTTATACTGCTTTAATTTAACATATTTTAGGGTTACTGATAGCAAGTAACACCCTAAACACACTGTGGGAGATAGGGGTCACTGTAACGTTACATACCCTAAATGCCACCTATATAATAGGATACACTTCGTGTTTGGCATATATGTCATGCTGAAATCAGCACAGACATGACAATATTTCGGGCAACATCTCAAGAACTGTAGGGCTGCAACCCAAAAAAACTGCAGGGCTACAACCCAAAGACTGTAGGGCTGTAACCCTAAAACTGTAACGGCTGCTTCCTATAAGGACTGCATGCTATATCATGAGGTACATAGGCAACCGACAAGCCTGTGTGTTCACACTTCCTCGAGGAGGGAAGAAGGTGGATAGGATCACACACATATCCATTCTATATTCCGATCTGGTGATTTCTGATGGATTGCTTTAGATAAAACCACTGCATCCACAAGTGACGTTGAAATCTGTACAACGTTAAACCCACCATCACTAATAAAGTTTAAACTCGGATGGGAAACTACATCCCAATGACTATAAGTTAACTATTGCTCAGCATCTACATCCTCGAGTAAGTTCGGAATGCTGAACTATATACATAACATATAACCTGATACCATGCTTAATTGCATATCCTGGATCAGAATATGATAGTTATATAATGTATATATATATATCCCACCTGATACACTTTGGCACTATAGCCGTACATAAGAGTGGGAAGGACAGGTGCATCGCTGTAGGACTGGTTGATATAGTCCCAGTACTGAAGGCAGAATGTGGCACCTGAATAACAGCCGATAACTGTTGGGAGACCACCATGCAAGACCGTCCAAGCGCAACTCCGTTGTCCTAAGATGCAAGTGAATTGTTCATAATATGTTGACATCACATAAAAGCATTCTAAGGAAACCCCCATATATTCATATGAGTTGTCATCACTACAAATGGCATGGGTTTCGAATCGTCGAAATGAATATAACTCCGATGAATTCATTAGTACAGAATAGCTGTTGAGATCATTCCTCGCGCTGGATTGCAATCATTCACAATCCCTGTACATTCCGGTGACATATTTTGCACTGGACTGATCACCACATTTGGTATAATCTGTGATATATAAGTCATCAGAGAAAGCATTGCAATCAGCACAATGCTGTCTAGACTCACAAAGATGAGTAACAGATATTCTCAGATGTAATAAATAGAGGCACAATGTGACCTACGCTAAAATCGCGTATGCTTGGGCACTGTATTGTGACCTGCGCTGAGATCGCGTATGCATGGACACAATATGACTCGTGCCGATGACGTGGACACAATTCATACAACCTCCGGTACAAACGGACAAGGTTGACTGTCACGACATCACATCTGAAATCAATAAATCACTCAGAGAGAAGGTGTTGACATCAGTACAACATCATTATACATATAGTCAAAGGATTTTAAAGAAGACACAGTCTCTCCGACATTGACAAACATGGTACATATATTACCATGCTCTCTGATCATATATTTGATATCCCACAGCATACGATGATGGTAATAGCAAACCACTTCGCCGCTGGAGGGTAGTGTTGTATTACATGCATGGGCACTATATGGCCCACGCTGATGACGTGAATTCGGGCTGCATCCCAAAGACTGCGATGCACCTTCGGTGCCATGGGCTGCATCCCGAGAACTGCTATCCAGCTTCATAGTAAGCTTTCACGTCATCATACAGAGGTCGGACCTCTGTTGTATTTAAACGGCGCTTGACAACCGCCTAGCAATACACTTCCTTGAGGGGGGAAGATGATAAGCTAAAAATACAACTAAAAACCAAATAAATAATAAAGACAAATTTTAAAACAATTAAGTTGCATCATCGTTTTTGTTTTGGTAATCGTGACTATATACAGTCAAACCATGCAGAACTCCATGAAGTTGACACATATATGTATCAAACATTTCTAAGGTCATCAGCCATGACATACATATGAGCTTGATTTTGAAGACCTAGACATTGTATACCTCTGGTCTAGCATGTATCCAGACTAGAATTGTATATTGACACGGTGCAAACACTATAGCCTCTGCCACCGATGATCATTGAAAACGGGCAACCATTCTTGATATTTCATATATATCATCCGATTGGATCATTAAAGGTGTCAAGATTACTCAATGCAATATGCAGGCTACGGCCTGAGTACAACACCTAGATAGGTCAAGCCACCGAGCTGACCAATGCAGCATAAATGCTAGCTGCCCTTGAAGGCTATACAATAAGCCTATTGCCCTTATGTCTTGAAATGTATCCGTGTATTCGCATCTCTTTGAGGTAATCATGCCTACAACCATCTTGTCTTCATTGATCATTACATATCTGATCATACCGCCATTGAACAATGCCTATTCTGTGAGATTATTATATCACGAGGCATTTCAGTAGTGCACATTAAACAATTGCAGTGCAACAAAGATCGTCAGCTCTTCATCATACCTAACGGTTGAGTTGTTGTCAAAAGTATTGATTCATCAGACACCATATCTCAGAGGTCTATTCATCATGGAAGACAGAATCTGTGCAATCATGGCTATTCAGCCTCCAACATAGCTAACATAGCTATACAGTCTATGACCCAACCGTTGTTAAGCAGCCTCCACGCCATATGTCTAAAAGATGGCAAGCAATCTCTTCGGTCATTCTTGGGCATAAGAGCAATCAAGCACAGCCAATTCAGGATGTTTATCCCGAGATTCTCCAAAAGTTACTCGTGTTTTCCATGTGTCATATGAAAACAGCCAATATACCGCCCTATGATGGGAGTCATCTCCTTCAGCGAGGGGAAGTGGTTATGCTGTAAAGTTGACCAATCTGATCATCACAAAAGTGACAGATTTGAGAAAATCGATTGAAACTTGTATTGAAATGAATTCCTTACAATAAGGTATTGCACCTAAGGGGATAAAGATTTCATCGTCTGAAATAGGAAAAGAGCTTTACATTGACCCTAGTTCCTGAATCCAGAATCACATAGAAAATATGTTCTATCCTGTGCATATAGAAAGTACATCAGATTCAGATTCTGAGCATACAAGTGGACTTGAATGCACTCGGGTTTGTACTGAGTTGCAATTGTCCAAAGTTTTTATTCTGACATCACTACTTATTTGTGGAATAGCATACAATGGTATAAACCATCCACATATAGATTGACATCATACTTGTGGTTTCATATCATTTTGGCACATAAGACACGCATGCTTCATTGAGGAATTATGACTCTCTGAAAGCTCATTCTGGAATGTTTAGAAATTTGTTGCCTCGACCATTAGGCCACGAAGTCTTGGGAAAAGCCATGGCGGAACTCGAACCCGCAATCTGCAGATGGTTTCCAAGCGCAATTCATCCTCATTCTGGAAAGTGACAGAAATTTTATAGTCATCAACAAGTCACAATTCTATCGGATTGAAATGACACATTCATCATTCATACTTCTTTACCATGACACGTCTCTGAATAGTGTTTGCCCAAAAATAAAATGGGCACCATTGAGATAAGTGATCATGTACGGAAGAAGATACACATATCACTAGGCAATGCCATGTTCTAGTCATAATGAAATGACATACCAGCCATTCATCAAGTACGAAAATGCAGCTTGTACTAAGTTGTTGCCATTACAGATAGGCACTTCTTAATTGACTCTCCATTAGCTTCGATACCAAAATTAACTTCGGTACCATCACTGATTTCGTTGTTCATTATGACAATCATTATCCAGAAACATTGTCTAAAGTTGGGCACACTATAGTGACCCTGAACTGACAATGTATGTGGGCTGCAACCCAAAAACTGCATGTTGACATTGGACATTTGACATCATCTGGCATTTGCCACATTCAAAAACGTCAGGCATATTGCCGGTATGACGTAGAGAGAATCGGTGTTCATATTGACATTGTTACCTCGAAAGCATTCGATGAGTAATCTCAGTCTGATTTTCTATCAAACGATGTTCACATAACATAATGATTGAATAACATTCTCCATCACCATCTGATTGGTTTGATACACCTCTTTTTAAAGGGGGAGGAAGAAGTATAGATTCATTCATTCTTTATACAGCTGCCACAAATTGATTTTACATCATTGCAATTTTGCTAGGAAGATCAAAAATCTTATGAAAAGTTCCAGCATCTGTGCATAGCAGTCATAAAGTTTGACGACACGGTACATCATGCCGATTGAAGCATCAAATGAAGTCTTATTTGACTTACTGACACATAAAGTTCATTGTGAAGAAATCATAGATGCATATTTCTCCGGCTCTATCATATTATATGAAGGGCACTGACATAGGAGCACTGACGATGGGTTTTCAAATGTGAATAAGCTATATTGTAAGCTTACGACCATCACTTTGACGTCAACAGCCTGAGATGCTGATTGTCGAAATTCAAGAGTTAAAATACCCGTTGGATCAGCCTTGATAACATGTGTTTTAATTGATGAATTGTTGATCCATGGTTTCTCCCCAAATCTAGAGAAGCTGGCACACAAGTTGTTGCCAATGTCTTAAGGAAAGCATCTGAGCAAAGGATTGCCAGCTGTGCCAACAGGCATCGAATTCCATAACAGCAAAGCCGAGTGAGTGAGATCCGCCACTCTAGCTATTTGCCCGTCATTCCTTCCAGGTTCATGACAAGAGACAATTCATCAAAGTCATACACCAATGCATAAGTCACATGCATGGTTGCACAGTTTGTATCCGAATGCAACCCTATCGAGGTTAAGCATCTAGACAGCAACTCTGGCCAACAAAAGGCCTTCCTGTCTTCGGATATCTTGAGCATTCTCATTTCCAGCTCCACTATGGTCAAGGAAGCATCATGCCTGTGCCTCGCTGGGACGCTGATCTTCAAAGCTGCACACTTGAGGCGAGCCTTATGAGACAGTGACCTTTGGCTTGTGGGGCGTCAACCCCTTATCAAATCCTGAACACTTGTTAACACCTGGATAAATTTATCATGATGCAACTTAAGTGGGATTATAAGTTCCACATAATCATATTGTCTACGTATGCTGAAGGCATAACTGCCGCATATGGTCACAATAGGTCGCAGCTTCTATAACATTGTGGCTTCTGAGTCAAAAGCTGATAGCCGATGACCTTTTGTCAATAATTACCGACCGAATAATAATCAGGCCGTGGAAACATGTACCCAAGGGTTTTCGTCGATCGGTCGTATATATATCAGGGCTGCATCCCAAGAACTGCAGGGCTGCATCCCAAAAACTGCAGGGCAGCATCCCGAGAACTGCAGGGTTACATCCCTAACATTTTTACCCTGCATCAAATTGATATGATAGGAGCAGGAATTGATCCTTCCTTGCTAAGGTGTAGTGAGCCTTGTATAAATCATACCCTTACACAGATACGCATATGCGGGTACCAATATCTGTGAAAAACTGCTAATGCTACCTTTGCCAAGACCGTGGTTTGTCATCGGATTCTTTGGCCAGTCATCCGAAGCTACCGGAGACATCGACTGAGGTAGACGGAGTTGTGATCCTGAGTTATGCCTGGCACACATAACTAAAACAAATTTCACATTAGTACGTGGCGAATCCATTCTCAATCATCGCGACAGATGTTCGTCAAAGCGTGCGTACTGGACAAAAAAATTGAGGAGTTGAGCAGACCGGTTAAGGATTATAAGTCCAATTCCGTTAAGCAGGGCCACTCCGTTTGCATTAAAACAAGCCCCCGGTGAAATAACTCCGGAAACATCGGGCTCCCCATGACCGCCTGTGAACCTCCAAAGTAGCTTCAGGAGGGGAGGAAGGGTTGGGTGCACTAATATATAATAACTGTGGAAACGAACAGCAAACGATCAGTTATATTTATATATAAGGCCGAGAGTCGTGCGATTATAAATTATTAAATCGTTCGATCATCGTTCGCAAAGGCGTCGACGGCTAGCGCAAATAATCCGTAACGTAAACCTCGGATACCTTGAATCGTCACTCTGAAACACGATACGCAGAGATCAATCAGCAATCCAGCGTCAATCTGTATCACGAAACGCAATTCATTAAACCTTGAATCGTCACTCTGCAATACGATACGCAATTCAAAGGGGGCTACATCCTAAGAACTGTAAGGCTACTGCCTAAGGTGAGGGTTTAAAGTGGACTCAGTTCCCCCCAATATCCTAAAAACACCATACGGGACGCCTCAAATCGGTGTAAGAAGACTGGTACCAGCAGAGGCAACAACAACAAAGACATCAAAGACATATACAAAGGTATGCCCGTTGTGAGGTCACAACTCTTTTAAGAGGGGAAATCTGTCAGGGTTATGCCCGATGACACATGTGTCATACATGTCATACATGTCATACATGTCATACCTGTCATACCTGTCAGACATGTCATACCATGTCATGTCATGTCATGTCGAGTCATGTCATATATTATAAGTGACAGCCAGTCGTCAGTACGGTCGACTATGACTGTACATGTCATCGAGATGATAAATCACATCATCTGTCATTTATTCAAGGTAAGACTTGAATGACACATGTCATCGAGAGGCCGTATGTCGGACTCGAGAATGGCGAAGCAAGCTGCTATCTTGAAGTACCGAATGGTTCGGAGAAGAATGCATCTTCGCTTCTAGCATGTTCTGAACAAGCATGCGGAGTATCATATGGCGAACGCATTATTCGTTCAGCCGATACTAGTCGTTCAACCAATGCCTTGGGTTCACAACCCAAGAGCGGTGCCATCTATGAGATGGGAGGCATTCGGTATAGATGAGCGTAGCGTTGTGCTACAGCAGTATCTTCGTCCGAAGTCTGCACTCATCACCCGCTCATAAGCTGCACGCGTGTTACAGTTCAATAACACCGTGCTACCTATCATATTATATTATATTATATTTTAAGGCTCGCTTGTGCGTCCTTATCAGTCACCCTTGATGGTGCTGATAGCGGCTCTTGCTTTTGTTTTTATTGATGCACGCGTGCACAAGTTCATTTGTGCTGTACCCGTTTGCTTCAAGGAGTCCTGCAATATCTTTCTTGTTTATTTCCCTTTTTGTATCCGTATTTTTGTTTGTCATTCTGATTGGGTAACCTGGGTACTCATCATGTGTGGTTTCCTTGGCACCATTGAATCTAGGTGTTGGCAGAGTTGTATCTGTAGATATCTCCGAGGTTTAGTGTCGTTTTGAGGGAGCTTAAATTCAGTCCATACTATCCCGTGGTCGGAGATGATATAAGGGTTTTCCTCTGTCCATCCAGATTTAACTGTCATTTCTGCCATAGTTGTGTTGGCCATGATATGGGTAAGTTTTGCTTTTGAGTTTTTTGATATAACATGTGTGAAAATTTCTGTGTTTGGGTTACGGTCCATTATCAGTTCATTAAGAGAACATCTGTCATTGTTGAGATAAGTTAAAAGATGTTTATTTTTCTCAACATGCTCTTGATATGACATGTAATTTCCACCTGACACCCGCTGATTTGGGGTAATACAGTAGACACTCAGTATTAAGGAATTCACCGTTAAGGAATCAGCCAGCGTTTTTTGGGGGGGGGGTCACGATTTTAGTGATTTGGCTGGCTGGACCCAAAAAAATAAGGAAGAGGTCCAAAATAAGGAAGGCGCTCGCTGGCTGGCATGCTTTCGGCAATCTTAACATAAGGAATTGACGCTGGCATAACTTGACGCGGTGCACATGGCTTTAGGCTAATTATTGCACATGGCATTACTGTAGGCAATTATTGGTGTTATGGTGTGTACACCATAATATCTGTCTGTCTGTCCTCATGTCTGTGTGCAGCTCTCTAAGCTGTTGCCTACTCGCTGGGTCCATTTTATCACTTCGAAAAATCAGCACACAATTTTCTCGAAAATTTCAGTTTGTAAGGCTGACGTGAGGAAAATAACGAATGGTGCTGGCTGGCTCATGAATCGCGTTCCTTCTAATGAACAATTCATTAGCACAGGCAGCGGGGGGGTCACGATTTTAGTGATTTGGTGGCTGGAGCCAGATCTCTGTTTCATTAAATATGAGTGTTTACTGTAGTACAGTTTTGTCACCTATCTCTATGTAGGCCTTTTTTGGATTATTTCCTGCCTTCCCTGCCCAGTCAGTGAGTGTGTCATATAATTCCATTTGTTCATCTACTAGTGTGGCATCATTCATATAACCGCTGGCTATGTAGAGCTCAAACCCGTTATTTCCTGAAAATTTGGTCATTACTGCTCTCTCTGTTCTTTTGCCTTCGCAAGAGAACTTCACAAGAAATTTTTCCTCGCGGAGAAATTCTTAGTGCGGCACACTGCAAATGTTTTACCCCACATTTCAACGTTATTGTGGAAGTTTAAACCCTTGACGACTTACGACAATGCGCGATCAGGAAGGTGAGCAAGGCGCGTCGGAGAACAATGCTTGCGCGGCTGGACAACCGGCGGCGAAGTCCGGGATGGAAGTCCTACTGGAGCAACAGGGCGAAATGATGAAGCTCATGATGAAGCAGATGGAGACTCTCGCAGCGAGAGTTGAAGTCGCGGAGGAGGCGGTAGCGAAAGCCGCTTCGCAGGCTGGTGGTTCCGCTCAGAGCGGAGACGCGGAGTAGGAGGCATTAAAAAAGCTCCCGTATGTGCCACACGTTGAAGGGAATCCGTTCCCTGTGAGACCTGCGACACCGGAGACTGACATGCCGCAGATGTACGACCTGTACAACGACAAGACCTACGACGCCCTCTCCAAACGCACCAACTCGTCCAAGCATGCGTTACGAGCAGTTGGTGCTTTCCCCTGCGCTGTCGTACATGCACGATGCGATTGCGTTTTCCGAGGTGACCTTGGACTGGTGTCAAGATGAAAAGGATCCCCCAACGGTGGAGGAAGAGGAAGCGAGGAACTGAGTGAGCGCATTTTCGCAGCGCACAACACGTTTAAGGGCGTTTTTTCGCTCTTGAACAACCGCTACACCATGTTGCAACTCAGAGCGAGCATGGAGTCTCACGCAACATCGCACGGCGGAGCTGAGGCGTTGCGGGCGAAGTTAGCTTTCATCGAGGAGAAGGTGTGCGTAGGCAACGCCGGGCTGGTGAGCGACTCAGTGCTCACGAAGTGGTTGAAGGAATTCGACACCACGAAGGCGAAGGCCGTGATGAACACGCACGCCAAGGCCAGTGCCAAAGTTTCGACTTTTCGTGACCGTCACGGGGGCGGTCATCGACTGCAATTACGCGCTCGACAAGGAGAATAGGCCTTCCGACGCGATGACCAAGGAGGACGTGCAAATGTTCCTGGAGTCTTTCAACGCCAAGACCACCGCCCCGGCATGGACAGTCGCTTTCTTTTGCGGTTTCGTCCAACAAAACGATTTTCTGGAGGTGATTGACAATTACTGCTCCGGCCGCGCGGAGCGGTTCTTCTGGCACAAGCAGAACGTGCACATGAACCCCAACAAGTCCGTAGGCTTAAATGACGTTGAATGTGGGGTCCTGGGGCACCATGTGAAGAGCGATGCCGCGGGGGAGTCTTCTAAAAAGCCGGAGTGGATGTTCAACTGTGAGTTGGGGGAAGGTGAACGTTACAGCCGCGCGTCAATTATGCGCGGCTTCCCGGTCGTTCACCAGATGTTCAAACGCGACGGCAAAGTCGTCGATGACCATAAAAAACCCCTAGCTCTGTTGATGGAGCTGATTCAGTGCCACATGCTCGGTGACAATCCGGGCAAGTTGGATGACGACGGCCATCCACTCAACTGGATTCTCGACGGTTGCTGCGGCGTCGGCTCAACGTCCATGTCCGCCATGAGGTGTGGTTTGAACGCGATCGGTTTCGACCACGACCCGTGCATGGTCAGCTCTGCGCAGCAACGGCTGACCAATTTCAACGCCGAGCCCGATCAGGATGCCGAGACCAAGTCAAAAAAGAAGAGTGACCCGACGAGGAAGGGGAAGGAAGCAGCCACTGTCGAGTCTGAGGAAGAAGACTTAGATGTAGATGCGACCGAAGAGAATGCTGAATGAATTAGCAGGATTTGTCGACCGCCCTGACTGATAGTATCAGTCATGCCTCGACGGTATAGGGTGAAAAGTACTCTGCTCGTAAACATTTGAATACAGAATGATAAATGAATGCATATTTCGGTGTTTTCATTGTACGCATACTGCACTTTTCTAGCTTGTTGCCTTTATGTATCCCTATTTCGCGCATAAATATCACTAAACCCTGATTTTTATGAAATATGTATAAATCCAAAAATGACATATGCTAATGACATTTTCATCGAATAGTGTGTTATTACCGCTTCGCCGCGAAGCCGCTCGACAGCCGTGGGAATTGGCGGCAGGACCACGACAAGAAGCACTCCGCCCACAACATCTCGTTCCACGTGGCCTCCTCCGCCTTCGTCCCCGAGTGCGCACGTTGTCCATCTGGTCACTACCACGACACCGCAAATTGCCCCACGGACGACTTGGCATGCGAGGAGTGCGACTTGGTCACCGCTGAGGAGAACGAAGAGCTTGTCTCCGCGTTCCAGACTGCCTTCGACGCTCAGGACGACGCCACCTTCGCACAGCTTTGTGGACGGCATGAACAACCCGTTGTCCGTCACGACGAGGCGTCCTTCACGTTCGCGGACGACATCAACATCGGCCTTCGGGCACAGTGCGCGGGCTTATTGCCCTCCCAGCCCTCCCTCCTTGCTACGCGCGTGCATGAAGCGCGGACTGCCCTCCGCGAGCTGAAGCAGGTAGCTGGTGGTGCTGAATCAGCACCGCAACACTTTCCCATGGTGCACTTCGGCTTGGCCACGCCCGAAGTGATCGACGAGACCTGTTGGATATACCCCTAGGACTCGGGATATATTCACTCAGTGATCAGTTTTCTCAGAATGTAATAAAGTTGATAAGTTAACCCGATATAACGGGCATAAACAGTTAGGGTTCGGGTTCGGGTGACAGTCATACACACTACTATAGGAAGAGTCACAAAGCGAGCGGTGTGACTGTTCCAGCACACCACCTAGTGTGGTGACTGGCTAGCCGAAAGTGAAACCTGTGAACAAACACCATCTACAACGGTGGAAATTGGGCTCTAAGGGAAGGCCTGTCCTTTCTGGCAGGGCGGTTCCCAGTCAAGAGTTGTAAACCTGAAACCGGTCCGTGAAGACGGTGCGTTGCAGGAATTCCTGCCCTACTGCCAGCCTGCCACCCACATGGGCGGCTTCACGGTCGGTGGTGTCGAGAGCGGGATCTCGGCTGCCGCTTGCACGCATGTCCGCGAGGACGCACCGCCGACGCCACCGCCGGCGGCAATCACGCATGTTTACCCAGGCGAGTCGGAGGCGTCCGACGCCGGTGACATGATGCCGGTGGACCCCATGCACGCGCACGAGCCCGACCTCTGCTTTGCGGACAAGATCGCGCGGATAGGGGGACTCTCGATCACGGCTGCGGGCAAGGACTTCGCGATGCGGTACATGCACGCCGAGTCGGAGACCGACTCTTGCGACGGCGACGCGGACGGGTCTGCAGCTGGGTGTGACCCTATTGACGGTGAGGATGCGGTCCCGCAGCCTCTAGCGTCTCGTCGGGGATGCGGTGCGCCGCCTTGGGGGTTTGGCCGCTCTTCGGCGATTGCGGTGATGGTGTGTGCTCTCCTCTGTGTTTGCGCCACCGCGGCGCCAATCTCGGCTGCCACTCTTGGCGAGGCATGTGCACCGGACCACACCGGCCTGGAGGTCGGTGGTGCTGCCGAGGCAACCACCGGCGAGCCTGCATTCACTTCTGCGGCACCGGTTGCTATTCCACCGCGCCGGCACGGCCGGCACCGTGCTCGGCAGGGCCTTCCCAATGCACCAATCGGGCTTTACATCCCGGTACCTCCACTCCCGGTCCCGCCCACTTCACCGCTGTATTGGGATGCACCACCGTCACCGGACTACTCACCGGGACCGACTACTGACGAGGAGGACGGGGAGGATCCCTCGCACGACGATCGAGACCTTTCAGATTTCTTCTGGAGCTCTACGAATGATTCAATCACGGCATCGACATCTTCAATTCACGGCACCATGACTGTGCTGCGGGCCGGCACAGCAGTGCCACCGCCAACTAGTGGCTAGGAAGTTAATCATGCCGCTCCTGCACAGTGAGATTGACCGTAGCTGTATGTGCAGAGGGGTCCGATCACGGACCGGTTTCAGGTTTACAACTCTTGACTGGGAACCGCCCTGCCAGAAAGGACAGGCCTTCCCTTAGAGCCCAATTTCCACCGTTGTAGATGGTGTTTGTTCACAGGTTTCACTTTCGGCTAGCCAGTCACCACACTAGGTGGTGTGCTGGAACAGTCACACCGCTCGCTTTGTGACTCTTCCTATAGTAGTGTGTATGACTGTCACCCGAACCCGAACCCTAACTGTTTATGCCCGTTATATCGGGTTAACTTATCAACTTTATTACATTCTGAGAAAACTTATC